>JACEFZ010007718.1:72500-208836 GCA_014155875.1 Cepaea nemoralis | reverse complement strand
TAGTTTCTGTAAACTCCCAACAAAGAGTTTCGATACCAAGCTGCCAATCATCTTGATGTTCCGGAAACCAAGAATTGACAGATGCACTGTTTTCCGTACTAGGTACTTCCGTTTTACATCTGCCCCTGTGATCTCACGGCTTCCATCTGCATTCAAATGTTGACAAACTTGTCACTCTCTGTTCCGTGGTGACAATATATGTGATTCCAACTGTTAATGAACTGCCAACTCTGTGTATCCACTCATTCTCACTCACCACCAAATGTGTATATGGGCTGACACGATGTAACCTGTACAACTGTGTTTACTCTGTTAGTACAAATAGATGTCGCTGGTCGATCGTCCGCTTAATCCGAAAATCCTCTGTAATAATCAACCGGATAAACACACGGTTTCATTTTGTGACACTAATTTCCATTTTTATTTTCTTTTTGGTTCTTCTCATTATGATTCTGAGTAGAAGCTTAGTGATATGGTTTATAAGGTTAATTGTACGAAAATCTTCACAATCAATTGCTCCTGGTCTTTTTGGTATAGCTATAAATACAGATTTCAGCATATCACTGGGTAAATATCCACTGCTGTAAATATCATTCAACATTTTGGTTAATATATCTACTCCAAATTCTCCCAATACTTCTAATTCTTCTATTGTGATTTCATCTGGCCCAGCTGTTTTTCCTTTCTTCATACGTTTCATAGCGTCAGCGACTTCTTCTTTCAGAATAGGTGGACCTTCTAAGTTACTATCTTCTGTTAATTCTGCCCTTTCTCCTTCATATAATTCTCTTATATACTCATTCCACCTCTTCATTATAGCATCTTCCTCTAATATTATCTTTCCTGTTTTTGATTTCAAACACCCTGTATTTATTCTTATTTTTTTTCCTGTAAGCTCACTGATTTGTCTGTGCATATTTTTTGTATCTTTAATGGAATTTAATTCAATTTTTTTGCATTGCTCGTTTAACCAACTTTCTTTAGCCTTCCCACATTTATCTTTTATTTCTTTATTTATCTTAGCGTATTCTTGTTTGTCATTTTTATACTGTTTTCTTTTGTCCATCAGGTTTAAGATATCTTCATTCATCCATTTTTTCTTAGCTATTTTGCCTCTCTCTGGTAATACTTCTTTGCTAGTTTGATGAATGGAGTCCCTTAACATTTCCCATTGTTCATCTATACTCTGTATTTTAGTTATTGCATTGTACCTATTTTTTCACAGTCACTCTGTATTGTTCTTGCATTTCTTTATCTATTTTAGAACCTCTTTATTAAGTCTCATGTTCTTAACCATTTTTTTCCCTCTTTTTAATCTTACTATTATTTGTCCACATAGTGGTACATGATCACTATTACAGTCAGCACCATGCATTGTCTTTACATTAATTAAAGCATTTCTAAATCTTTTATTAATTAGTATGTAGTCAATTTGGTTGCGTATTTTCTTATCAGGGCTTATCCATGTGTACAGTCGTCTTTTATGGTGTTTAAACCATGTGTTTCCAATTATCATATCATTGATATTTGCCCATTCTATTAGCTTTTCCCCTCTTTCATTTCTTGTACCTAAACCATAATTCCCCACTACATCCTCCATTTTTCCCTTTCCTACTTTTGCATTAAAATCACCAAGTATTATCTTTATTTCTTGTGATCCAATTTGAGCCATCGCCATTTCCATTTCGTCGTAAAAGTGTTGTATTTCTTCATCACTACTGCTTGCTGTTGGTGCATATACTTGTATAATATTTATGTCTATTGGTTTGCCTTTGATTTTTACCATATAAATACACCAGTATCCTTAATTGACTTGGCTGTTTTTTCATCTAATATTATTCCTACCCCTTTCTCATGTGTCTCCCCTCCAGAATAAATTATTGTGTGATTGTCAGCTATAATTTTGCCCGATCCCTTCCATCTCATCTCACTAACGCCTAGTATATTCATTTTCATGCTATCCATCTCTCTTAGAACATTGGTCAACTTTCCTAGCTCATTTAATGTCCTAACCTTCCATGTTCCTACTCTAAATTTATTTATTTAAGTTAAGATTTTGCCATCAGTAGCTGGATGACGGTCTGGTGTCACCTGTGGCTCATGACTGTCCCTACCGGACGAGGATGCCCTAAGACAGCCATTAACGTCCTTCACTAACTTTGATTTATGTTTTGCCATGAAGTCTTGGGAAGATAATGTGGTGGTTTCCCCTTGCCTTCCACATTCACATGGTGGTCTTTTTACCTCTGCTTTTGGCAGCCATTTCCGACTGCAAGGACAAGTGAGTGCCCTGCTCTGCTCAGCTGCAGAGTTGTCCACTTATTCCGGTGGATACTCGGTCCCCAGAGCTGTGTTAGCCACACCGTAGTGTGTTTCCATCCTCTACCGCGTGGAGGTGCAGTTGGGATTTTCCCTTCATAAAGTTATGGTCTCTGACCAAAACTCTCCAATACACACACACACAGGGCTGTTACTAATTTCAGACGCATAGGGGGTGGAAATGACTGAGTAGAAGAGATAGTGTCGAAGGTATCTCAAAGATGTTACCTCATTAGCTGACGGAAGGGGCTGAGACGGCAAGGCTAAAGTTAAGATGGCGAATCTGAATGGTAGAAGATACAGTCAGAGAAGACAGATACCAACCAGAACCAATTCAGGGGGTAATAGTTAATACCATTCACAATTATTCACTAAACAAAACTCATAACACATATATATATAAATAGGAACATCATTTTATTGTCTTATAAAAACATACATAAACATCAGTGCATTAGTACGAACATAATCATCATGCCACGTATATTCATAAACAGTATGCACGTGATTGTAAAAATAATTGTAACATTATTGATTGTACTATTGCCTGATTGTAACACAGAACGTGTAAAATGAGATGTTAGTAGAAACTGATAAATGATCGCAAAGGGAGAAAAGAAGAATCGACATCTGTGGAAGCAGAATGGTTGACAGTGGGTGTAAAATCACGATACGTCAGAGATGACACCCATAGGCTAAAAGAAAGGAAGCAGAAGTTAACTGAGACACTACTACCAGTGATGCATATTGATTTTACAGAGTTGATGATGATATGCAAGTGAAAGTTAGAATAGTGCTTGCAATGTTACATGTGAGTTCAGTTTTATATACTGTTCAGGTGTTATGACAATTGGTAAAAGTAACTTATGCGATTGATGGAACATGTACATAACATAAGAATATGATGAGTGACAGTAAAGCGTGAGAAAGGGTACGGGAAGACTGAGAGAAGGAATTTGTGCGAATGAGAGTCAAAAGAACAGTGTTGAACACAAGCTGGATACTTTCACACCTGTATACAAGAAGCTTACGGGCAAATAGGTAACATTTGAGTTTCCAGTATGCGTGTTGTAAGGCAGAGTACATAATAAAAAAATTAAACACTATTTAAAATTTAAAAAAAATAAAAACAAACAAAAAAAGAAAGCAAACGATAAAAGGATAAAGATAGAGGATGAAAGAGAGAGAGATAAAGAACGGAGTACAAGGGACGATGAAAGAAAGAACACAAGGATAGTGTAGTCGTATTATTAGTAGTGCCACTAATAGTAGTACCAGGTGGAAGTACTCTGTACATATAATATTTTATCATGAATTACCTTGACATGGGAGTAGATGTACATAAGTGACATGATATTAGTAACACTACAAAGGAAAGTCAGTAGGAAGAATACCATGAACAAATAGAAACGGAAATGAAGGGAATATCTAGCCATAGAGCACAAGCGAACATCATAGCAAAAAGTAACTAATGGCAGCCGACCCCACACACACGTTGACAAGACAAATGCAACAAGAGTCATATGTACCCGCACCAAAGAGATCCACAGTCGTAGCATAGGTTACTCAGGGGCAAGATAAGAGCGTAAACAATAGGTTTTGAATTGATATGTCTGCAATACACACGTTCCTGCACCCAGGGCTTAAGGGCTGGAGAGGGGTGTCAGTTGCTTATACCGAGGTATAAATGAGGAGCCATATGGGAATGCCCGTGGTGGGGCATTGGGACTCATATTAGGTTGGTACCCAACCTGCCGAATACAAAGGGGGTTGAGGCCACACGAGGTCTCTTTGGAAATAGACGGATATTCGTGTCCGACATTATAATTTGTGTGAAGGTATAGCAGAATATCAACGTAACACAGAATGAACGAACGAAAGAACAGACTTTATTTTTAAAGGGTAACAAATTATGCACGCAGGCCCGTCTTACATTCGGCCCTTCCAATCACTCATTTTTCTTTCATCAACAGTGCATAGGAAAAAAACATTGTCAAATGAATTTTGTAAACATAAACAATACATATTACTATGTTATGAGACACATCCACCACTCACCCACACATCCCCCATTCACTCCAACTCCCCCATCCAACCACACACACACAACCCAGACATACATACATGCCCCACCCATCCACTACATTCCTACACCTACACCTCTCCCCACCCACACACACCTCCCACCCACCCACACACCTCCAACCACCCAGCCAAACATGCATTCCTCGGCCACACATCCCACACGCACACACACATCTGCCCGCCTACTCATATATCCCGCACCTACCCACACAACAATTTCCGCACCTACCCACATAATCTCCCACCTCCCTCAGCCCACTCACAGATCCCGAGCCCACCCATACAAACATCCCCCACCAAGAGAGGAAGGTAAAGGGAACTGACAAGCAAGCTCTAAGGCATGAGGGAGTAGACAGATATGTGCGACCAGGGGACAGGCATATGCGACTAAGGCGACTCGTGTCAGGTGTAGAGATGAGTTAGAACCCAAAAATGTTGGAACATTTTTGAAATTGCGGGGGGCATATGCCATGAGTCTATTTATGAGGACAACAACCCAGACAATAGTTGTTAATTGTAAGAACTGGTCACGATAAGGATCGCTGAGAGGGAGATGGCAAAAATGGAAAGAGCCAATAGAATCGCGAGCTTGGGACACGTGATGTGTTAGGGGAGCGATCAACGACCAGTGGAGAATTCAGTCGACCAGGAAATACAGTGAAATACACATGGTAGGAAAACGACAGGTCAACAGGCTAGGATGAAAAATGTGGACAGTGATTAAACTGTAAACATGAAAACTACGATTCGAACGTCAAGGGATGGAGTTGAAGAGTTGCAGAGTCCGGTTTTGTAGCAAAAGAGATGTCCAGTACACACCAGGCTGGTAAACACAAGGCAGTATAGAATCAAATCAAATCAAATCAAATCAACTTTATTAGGGTCACAAATTGGGCGCGCAGGCCCGTCTTACATTCGGCCCTTCCAATCACTCGTCTTTCGTTCATCAAGAGCATTATACATTTACATAGGAAGAAAAATAAACATTGTGAAATGAATGTTGTAAACATAAACAAGGCTAATTACCATGTTATGAGGACCATCTCCCACCTATCCATACATCACCCCACCCACACCCCCACCTACCCACACACACGCGCACCAAGGGACACATAAACACCCCCACCTACCGACACACACGCACACCAAGGGACACATACATACCCCACCAACCGACCCATCCCCCTCCCGCACATCCCCCACCCACACACACTGCCCTCACCTGATCCCCCAACCAAAACACACTCGCCACCCACAAACATTCCTCCACCAACCCACACATCCCACGCCCATCCACATCCTACCCCACACATCCTCTCCCCACCCACACCTCAAACCACCAATCCCCCAGCCACATCTCCATCCACAACATATTCCCCACCCACACACACAATCCCCCACCAACCCACACATCGCACATCCACTCACACATCCCCAAACCATACACACACATCCCCACCAACTGACATGTCCCTACCCCCCCCCCCCCCCACACACACACACATCTCCCTAACCACCCATACATCCCCAATCCACTCACACACACCCCACCACCCACACATACAACTTCCACCCACCCACACATGCCTTAACCTAATCCCCCACCACACAATCCCCCACCCGCACATCACATACACCCCCTACCACGCACTATTCCCAACCCACGCACCACACACACATATCCCTCACCAACACATCCCCACTTACACACCACACACATATCCCCCACCCAGATACCACACAATATTCCCACCCACATCCACACAGATACCCTTACCCATCCACCCCACATACCCCCACTCACACACCACAAACATCCCCCACCCACACACACATACCTCACCCACACAATATCACCAACCAACACACCACACACCTCTACCCACCCACACACGCATTCCCTACCCGTCCACCAACACACACTCACTCACGCATACATCCTCCACTACGCACCCACACACCCCCACCCACCCACTCCCAACCAAACATCTTTCGATCACAATACCCCTACCCCCACACACATCCTCCACCCACTCACACATCCCACCCCGACACATACAACTCCCTCACCCACCTACACATCCCTAAGCCACTCACACACCCCCACCCACACATTCCCCATCCACATACACACATCTCCCACCCACACTCCCCCACATACTTCCCCCAACCACCACAATCCCCTGCTCACCCACACATATACCCCACCCATACGCACATTCCCCACACCCATCACACACATCCCCCACACCACACACTATCCTCCACCCATACCACCACAAACATACCCTCCACCCACACATCATTCACACATCCCCCACCAACACACCGCACACATATCTCAAACCCACACACCATACACTTCTCCCCACCCGCCCTTCCATCCCAAATCCACCCAACACAATCCCCTACCCACACAACCCCGCCTCCCACACATACTTCCTCAAACCATCCACACATCTCCACCCACATAAACACACATCCCCTGCATCCGTCCCATACACATATCCTCCACCCATACACACATCCCCCACACCCATTCCAACACCCCTACTTTCACCCCCACACATCCATCCACACATCCCACCAACACCCACAAATACCACTACCCACCAAAACCCACACACCCCAACCCATCCAAATGCATACCCCCACCCACACACCCCCACCCACACATATCCCCACACTCACACACATCCTCCACATACACTCACACTTCCTCACATCTAGACACATACAAAATGTCTCACGTTAGTATTGAAACTAGTATGAACAAACTCCCACACTTTACTCACACACATACACTGACACTTGTCATGAGCAGTCTCATAAAAATGTTAAACATGGAGAAAAATGTGTACATAAAATGTATGTGACGTAAAAATAGTGATGCTCTCTCTCTCTCTCTTTCTCTCTCTCTCTCTCTCTCACACACACACACACACATTCACTCTCACACATTCACTCTTCCGCTCATTCACTTTCCCGTTCACTCATTCACTCTCCCGCTCATTCATTCACTCTCACGCTCACTCGTTCTGTCTCTCATTCACACTCACTGACTCACTCACTCAAACTACAGTAATGAACATGAGTTTATATTATGCATGATAAAATCAAATGGTATTTAACTGATAATATGACAGATGAGAATACACAAACATATGGATTCGCGTGTTACATAACATGCGTGTTACATGACATGCATCTGCTCAGCTCTCTCTCTCTCTCTCTCTCTCTCTCTCTCTCTGTATTCTTTCATATACACACACTCACACGCATGCGCGCGCACACACACACACACACACTAACACATCAACTCTCCCACTGTCTCACTCTCTAACACACAATCCTTCACACACACACACACTCACTCTCTCAATCACACTCTCTCACACATACACATACACATGAACGCATGCACGCACGCATACACTCCCTCACTCACTCTCACACATACACGTACGAATGCATGCACTGACACATTCCCCCACCATTTCTCGCTCAATCACTCTCTCCACACACACGCATGCACGTGCGCACACACGCATTCACTCTCTCCCTCTCACTGACACCCACTTTCTCTCTCTCTCTCTCTCTCTCTCTCTCTCTCTCTCTCTCTCTCTCTCTCTCTCTCTCGCGCTCCCACACGCACACACATATATAGTGAACAATTATAGTTAAACAATTCTAATGAACAATTATACTGATCAATTATAATTAGAAAAATAGATGAGCCGTGTCGCTCGCTTAATTGGTAATGACGCATTACGAACTGTAAGTTGTTTAATTGTCATAGTGAGTAATTATATAATGGTGCTATGAATAAAGTCATTTATTCGTTTGGTAGGCTTTTGGAACTGCTATTCTTTGTGCAATTGGACGTGTTCATGCTTAAGTTGTCAGTGTACCTACAACATAACCCCTACAAGCACATTGACAATCACCGCCAACAACATCACACTTCCCTGCAGTTAGGTAAGGCTCCCGGTCTCTCCGCTTTAAGGACTTCCCTCAGGGCGGTACACCACAACGTCATAAACATAAGACAGTTTACTAACTATGACAGAGATCTGACCACTGGTAACACCGTAACACACACTGACCCGCATACAAACAATATAATTACATAAACACACTTGCCACCCATGATTTAATGAATTGATTTAATGTAATTGCAAACAACAAAACCAGTGACGTTCTAACACTTGTGTCTGACAGCCTGAACATGGCGGGAACTCTGGTGGTTGTACTCAACGGCTACGACGTCATCAACGAAGCCCTGGTCAAGAAAGCAGACGTTTTCTCCGACAGGCCGCCTGTTTTCAATGATCAGGTTTGTACATATATTCATATGATGTATCGCTTACCACACATGTTTAGGGATTACTTTAATGTACTGATACATTATTCAACAATGTATGCTAACATTTACTGGAACCAACTTGCAGCAATTAAAATGGGAAATAAAGAGAGCAGTTACGAACAAACGAACGAACGAACGAACTTTATTTTCAAAGGGTTAAGAATTGGGCACGCAGGCCCGTCTAACATTCTGCCCTTCTATCACTCTCTTTCATACATTATTTCATTCACACATCATTCAAGGCAAACAGAGAACAGCAACAATATAAAAGATATGCACTATAAAGGCATGGGCAAAATGCGAACATCAAAACTACACGACTCAGTAATATTAGATAATGGTGTGACACTTGCTATTAGCCATGTGGAATATACTGGCCTACCAAAAGGGGACTGGCTGTTATACTAGGGGTTTGTTATTATTATTATTTCTATTATTAAGGGGGAAGGTAATCCGTACTGAGATAGTGTTCGAATAATTTGCGATTATGTGAATGGGGATTGGTGATGTCTTTGACTTCTTGTGGAAGATTGTTTCACAGCTGAGCTGCAGAGTACGTTAAGCTTGTTTTGTATAAGTCAACAGATAAAGAACAGATAACGCTAGGGGTACGACAGGGGTGTGACTTGTCACCAGTTCTCGTCTTCCAATTTAGCGAAAAATATAGTAATAATGAGAGACATCAAACAGAAGCCAGGAATACTAATCGTAGGTTATAATATAAATAATATACGCTATGCAGATGACACAATATTGATGAGGATAATGCAACAGACCTACAACGATTGTTGGACATTGTAGTAACAGAGAGTGCAAAGAAAGGATGAATATCAAGAAAACAGTAACAATGGTGATATCAATGAAAATGATGACACCAAAATGTGACATAGAAATAGAAGGAAACATTCTTAACCAAGTGGATAATTTTAAATACCTAGGGGCATTTATAACATCAGATGGAAGATGTACAACAGAGAGTAAGAGCAGAATAGGGCAAGAAAAAGCCTAATTTAGAAAATAAAGAGTATCTTATGCAATAAATCATTATCACTAATTGTAAGAAAGAGAGTGTTGAAATGCTATATAGAACCAGTTTTGCTGTATTGCAGTGAATCTTGAAATTTAAATCCACAAATTAAAAAGAAATTAGAAGCAACACAGATGCGGTTTTGAGACAAATGTTGCGAATTCCTTGAACTGCCAGAGTAACTAACACTCATTGCCTAAACAGGCTAATGAAACTAGAACATTATATACACCAATAAGAAAAACACAAACATTATTCTTTAGTCATGTGATAAGAAGAAAGGCATTAGAGAATCTAGTGACAACTCGAAAGATCGAGGGGAAGAGAGGCAGAGGCAGACCAAGAGAAATAATGCTGGATGGATTTTGGTAGTGGCATAGAGGAATGTCATCAGCAGAGCTGATACAGAATACTAAAGACCGTGATTTGTGGAAAGCCATGAACGCCAATGCCAGCTGGCAGTGCACTTGATGATGATGATGATGATGATGATGATGATGATGATGATGATGATGATGATGATGATGATGATGATGATGATGATGATGATGATATGCGGTCAATGCATTCAAATGTGCCTCATGTAAAATGACGTTCGCGTACACAATGGCTCTCCAAACTTATGAATTTATATTGTTCTTATAATAAATGACAAACACTTATAAACCAACACAGAATTAAATAAATGTAGCTATCTACCTCTAACTGTAAAGAATGATGATCAATGGCAGTCCTATATTAGAATTAGCGTCCCTATCTCAAAGACAGCATTTAGAAAGATGACAGAAACAAGATAAACACAATTAATGCTAACATTAAAGAATATACAAGTTAATCTGGGAACAAATATCGTTATTTATTGCATCCGACTTGTCGTATAACAAGGCTACAAGAAATAAATCACAAAATACACAGACAGTTGCGGTGGAAAAAGAAAAAAGAAATTCATCAGATACGCACAAAACAAATGTGCTAGTAAACTACATTAGGCCATACTAATATTACATACATACTTGTAATATATAATGCAATTTAACACACACACACACACACACATACACACACAGACACACATACAGACACACACACACACACACACACACACAAAGAATCAAGTGCGATTATATTATAGGCATCTTGGCACCTGGATGCCATGATGCTTTCTAACAACTGCTGATGATTCAACATTATGATCCGTGAATTCAGTTAGACACTTGCAGATATATATCATCAATATAAAATGAAACGGCTGCATCCGTTACTTCTATTAACTATTTAGATATCATCAGTCGGCTGGCCATATAACCTGTTTGTAATGCACGACTATTTAAAGTAGGACATTAATATGCTTTATAACAAGCAAAGCTTGTGTGTTTATTAGTGAAGCTTTCTCTCCCACAGGCTACTGGATTACCTGAAAAGGGAATTGGATTTGCCAGTGGAAAACTGTGGAAAGAGCAAAGAGCTGTCTGTCTGTCCATCCTCCGAACGTTTGGTATGGGAAAGAATCTTCTGGCGGAGAAGATTCAAGAAGAAGTTTCTTGTTTCATGGAGTGTCTGGCAGATCTAAAGGGGAAGCCAACAGATATCTGGATGTTTATAAACATCAGCTCATCCAACATTATCTGTTCTATCATAATAGGCAATCGTTTTGAGTATAGTGATATGAAATTCCAGGATTTAATGCATAAATTGGAGTGCTGGATAAGTGACCAACAATTTATTGGTTTGGTCCATTTATAAGCTGGCTTAAGTATGTCCCAGGAGATTTCTTCAAAGCAAAGAAGGTAACTGCAAGTATTCGTGGAATCATTAATGCTCTAGCTACAATTGTACAGGAACACGGGACTGTATTAGATGATTCCAGTGAAGTCCGTAACTTTATTGATGCATACGTAATTGAAAGAAACAAGAGAGTTCAAGCTGGGATATCGACAACATTGGATGACGAGAATTTAATTAAGATCATGCATGATCTGTTTATTGCTGGAACCGAGACTTCAAGCACAACTATGTACTGGTGTCTGCTGTACATCTTAAATAACCCGGAAGTTCAAGAAAAGGTGTATCGAGAGATCAAAGATAAGGTGGGAACGGATCGAACTCCGACCATACAGGACAAGAATCAACTGACATATCTCAACGCTGTCATCATGGAAACGCAACGTCTGGCCAGTATTGTTCCCCTGTCTGGGACCCACTTTTGTTCTGAAGAGACAACTTTAAGAGGCTATACCATACCTAAAGGGACCTGGATCATGCCAAACCTGGACTCTGTGCTTCACGAGAAGGCCACTTGGGGAGAGGACGCTTTGAGCTTCAGACCCGAACGTTTCATTGACAACAACGGCACTTTAATGAATCCCGAACAATTGATTCCATTCAGTACTGGACGGCGTGTCTGTCTGGGGGAGAGCATAGCAAAGATGGAACTGTTTCTGTTTCTCTCCAACATGTTTCAGAGATTCCAGTTCCTCCCACCATCTCCACGCTGTAGTCCTCCATTAGATTACAAGCTAGGGTTGTCGTTAGCCCAAAACATTACGAGGTGAGGGTGGTTGAGAGAAAGTAATTTTACTGGTAAGACACGGCAGACTTAGCTTGATCCATGAAGCTAGTTAAGCTTGCCCATTTCCCATATATGATCAGGTCTTGACATTTTTATATCCTTAGCTCAGTGTTAGAATGCTTAGACGTGTAATTATTAGGATGTAGAAAACATTTTACTGCTACAATATACAATCTATCAAATTTACCTGCAGGCAATAATGGGATTTAATGCACTGTTTTGACGGTAAATGAAAATGATTTCAAAGAAAATAAACGTTACTGCAGCAGTCATCTACCTTAAAAGGCGTAAAGATGGTTCTGATGCTTTCGTTTTTGGTTTCTGTTGTTGTTTTCGTTCGTTCGCCTTGAACTTGAGCATAGTCCACACTTGAGCATAGTCCAATAGCGCTGCTATTAAACTACACATGAGCCGTAGAACAGTAGACTTAAGATGGAAGAAATTCTGAGTCACGTAAAGGCAATAATAGACAGTGTTTTCTAAGAGAAGATAACAAAGTCAGTCGAATATCCGTGTTTTCCGATTGAGCAAATTAAAATAGGATATTGTCTGATTATATTCATTAGACACTTACCGTCATGATTTCATAGGAGCATATGATTAGGGTGAATACACTCCGAAACATTGTGACAACTGGCAAGATTTATGAGAAAATAGCAAGATGAAGACAGAGCGATGAATATCCTGATAGCTTGGCCATATGACATGGTCAAAACAAGAAAACAGATTTGATCAAAGACTCTAGTAATCGTGCAGGTTTGCCAACCATGACCGCCCACGCAAATCTACATGACATGTGATTATGCTAATTGTTGATTTGGTCAATGTTAAGCTTCTTACTTAAGTTTCAATGCCATGTAGTGAGTGATACATGCAAGTGTTAATCAGATGTTGTCTTGTTGCCTTTGCCATGTAGCGATACATGCTTTGAAAGTAGGATCTTGGAGTGTTAGAAAAATAAGTGCAGATGAAAAATAAGAAAACATCAATCAAGAAATGGAAATAGAGAAGAGTAATATATTAGGAATGTGCGAAACGAGATAGGAAGGGACAAGGATGAAGACAGTTGAGGATTGTAAGATTATTTATTCTAGGGGAGAAGAGCGGCAAAGAGGTGTAGCCATTATATTGGATCGGCAAACATCAAATTCTGTAAAAGGACATTGGGCTTGTGTCAGACAGAGTTCTATTAGTAACATTAAACGGAAGACCTTTTAAAATAAATGTCAGTTAAATATATGCTCCAACAAGTAATGCAGTGAAGAAAGAATAGAGGTATTTTATAATGACATGGATTCTGCTTTGAAGAACTGTAAAAAATTCAGAATTAAATATCATAATGGGTGATTTCGATGCAAAAGTAGGAAATCAAGGTGATTGATGCAATGTAGGCAACCATGGTTTGGGAAAGCGAAACGAAAGAGGATACAGACTTGTAGAATGGGTAAAGAACAAAAACATGTTTTATGAAACACCTGGTTTAAACAGCATCCAAGAAGATTATGGACATGCAGGGGTCCAGACAGCAGGATTAACAACAAGATAGATTACATCCTGAATAGCAGAAGGTTTCAAAATGTGTTAACAGTCGTAAAATCAGTTCTAAATGCAGACAATTACAGTGATAAGAGATTAATTACAGGCACAGTGAGGGTGAAGTTAAAGAAAGTTAAGTGTGATAGCGCCAAACCGATGCACCTTGGTGTCCACAACAAACCAATACGCCTTAGTTTGATCTGTGAAAGCCGTATGGTCCTGGCCACTGCCGGAACTCGGTTTAACAAAGGAATCGGAAGCCAGTTTTGTATTAGCGGTCAGCCACCTCGGTTGGTGCTGATGAGAGATGTTGGCCGTGCTTGTTGGTTGGAACTAAAGTGCTGTTCTGGTTGCATTGAGATGTGGGAACAGTTCCCTGAGCTGATCGGTAGTCACCTAATGCCTTGGTAAAACTGAGCGGCTGACTAGTTAATGTCAGCAGGCCTGGGTTCTTGGTGGGGTAGTAATGTGTGTCACAACTCTTTTGTTTATGTCGCGCCTTGGGGTTTATGTTGTGTAACTTATGTTTTTGTAGTGCTTTATTGTCTGTGCAGTGTTTGTTGTGTCAAAGTGTTGTTTATTGTGTCAGTCTAACCAGCTATTGTTTGGAACACCTGTGTTGTGGTACTTGGTGTACCCTATTGTCTTAAGTGCTGTTGATTGGTTGGCGGTTACCCACTGTTGTTATTTGACATACACAGTTGTCTGTTGTATCTGTTGTATCTGCCCGAGATCTCGTACATCTTCTTATCTAAATACTATCATCCTTTTTCTGTAGTCCACCACACAAAGTGACGAGGCGCCAATGCCTATTGTAAGATTGTTTAGTTAGACCCTGAAAGGTTGTGCAGTGGAAAAGCCAGAATTCTAGTTTAGATTTTATATTTTCCTGGGTGTTTTGGTGGACTGGAAGTTTTTGGTAAATTAGTTTTTGGTGGACTAGAAGTTTTTGGTAAATTAGTTTTTAGTGGACTAGAAGTTTTTGGTAAATTAGTTTTTAGTGAACTAGAAGTTTTTGGTAAATTAGGTTTTAGTGGACTAGAAGTATTTGGTACATTAGTTTTTAGTATACTAGAAGTGTTTGGTAGATATGAAGTTTTTACTGGATTAGAAGTTTTTGCTGTACTTAGGAATTTTGTTTGTTGGATTAGTGCTTTTGATGTATGATTTTTGCTGTATCCTAACTTCTTTGTTGATGCTACATGTCTGTATATTATTGTTAAGTTTAGAAGTTTAATAAACAAATGATGCTTGCGTTATTCTTACTTTGTCGTTTAGTTGATAGATTCTTATTATAGTCATTGGTGTTATAACAGTCCTCGGAGTAATTCTTTGTCTGGAATTGGAAAATATTGTTCCAATTCCCTGTCGGCCCACCCTGGATCTTCTTAAATCTTAATTCTTTCCTATTCTTGTTAACCGGTGACGGTGAGAGGTTCTTTCTCTTTATCCATTTTCTTCTTTGGTCCTACACAGTCAGGGTTGAGCTCTGCTCCTCACATCACCGTAGCAGAAGTAAGTGGTTCTTGCTCCTGTTTTAACCTCTGTTTCAAATGTCGAGCCTGCACCAGGTTAGTGACAGCCTTAGAATTATTCTGGTAGGATTGTTTTGGTACCCAGTGATTGGTTTAGTTGAGGTCTTTAGTTGGTTTCTTTGTCGGTTCATTGTTTTTTTTTTTTGGGTGTAGTTAGTAATAGTCTTCTAGAGATAGCAAAACGCAGGTTAGCTAGTTAGGCTTCATTGCAGAACCATCCGTAGCATAGTATCTTGTCCTTAAGATGGAGACCAGAAGTACTTGTGCTGCATCGAGAGTTGAACAAGACGAGTCGCCGACAGTTTCTACGATGGGAACCGAAGATTCCCGTCCAGTGGACGCTCCACCACGCAAGCTCACTGAGGCTTTGAGGTATGTTGTAGTACCAACCAGAAAGCCTGTTCGGTGTTTTGGGGAGAAAGGTGGACCATCGGTAGAAGAGTACGTCAGGGAGGTGAGGTCAGCATGGAGAGCTGGCATGTTAGAGACAGTCGATAAGCTGGGCTTTATTTTTGACAGCATAACCCGTCCTGTCAGGAGAGAGAACTTCATGCTTCTGAGGAAGACCCTGAGACCATACTGCAGGCCTTATTGAAGATATGTGGAGAGAAGAAGAGTCTACGGGAGCTCCTGGCAACGTTATTTACAATACGCCAGCGAGCTGGGGAGACAGACCATGACTTCTCCCATACGATCAATGCGGAATTCAAGCGGGCGGTGAAGGCCCAGGAAATGCAAGGTGTCCCTGTGTTGGATGAGGAGGCCCTTCGAGACCAGTTTGTGGCTGGCATAAGGGACAGTTTCACCCAAACTGTATTAAAAGAAAATATCTCGCAAGATTCGTCGGTGGCATTTCTTCAGATCAGGGAGTGCGCACAAACATGAGAAGGTGTGCGGTCCCAGCCGGGTGCTAAAATAAGAGAGTTAGAGGTGAGAGCCAGAAATGTGGAGAACTCTGGGGGAATTCGGACATGTATGCCTTCATCAGTCAAATTGGAGTTTCAGCAGGGACAGGATGGGCCGGTGCAGGCTGAGGTAGTCCCACAAACGGTAGAATGTAGGCCTGCACATACTGAGCTAGACCGTGTATCAAGAACAGAGTTAAGATCCAGGCAGGGTGAGATTGTCTTTCTGCAGAGGGAGATCTATGAGATTAGTGCCAGGCTCAACAGGCTTACCAGCGATCGACAGCCCCAAGCGCCACGTTGCTGGCGATGCAATAATTAAGGTCACCTGAGACGTGAGTGCAGGCAGGCATTAAACCAGACTCCTCTAACGCTGGGAGCCAGGTATTAGATGGGGAGCGTCATGGCTCAGATATTAAAATTGTGGGTGGTAGGCCCGAAGAGACTGTTTTGATAGGTGGCAAGACGGTTCAGTGCGTCATAGATACAGGTTCTAAAGTATCCACCATTACTGAGGCCTGTTTCAAGGACATGTTCCAGGGCTATGTGCTAAGGGAAGGACAATTTGCTAAGCTAACTACGTGACGTAGCTAAATGACGTAGTGATTCCGTATGTGGGGTACTTTGTGTGTGACATTGTGTAGGGTGGGATTAAAGTGAAGGACTGTGGGGTGTTTGTCACCAAAGACATGGACAATGGGGAGAGAAGAGTGTCAGGCATTATTGGCACGAACATTTTACAATCAGTACCGAATTTGTGTAGATTTCTTAAATTGAGCAGCCCAGCGAAGGAGATTCCTGGAGTCGGACTGGACTGTGTTAAAGTTTCTGTTGACAATAGAGTTTCTGTTCCTGCCGCTCCATCACTGCAGCTAGTGTAAAATGTGTTAGATTTGTGCTTGAAAATATGCATGTCATTTTCAGCCCAACTCGAAACTTGGAGCACAAGGGTTTGCTTTTCTCCCATACTTTGACTAACTTGAGACGGGGCGTATGCCAAGTCCAAGCGGTTAATCTGGGGGACGAAGACATATTCTTGTCGAAGGGAACTCAAGTTGGGGATATTTCAGATGCTACTGTGGATTTGACCAACCATTTCAAAAAGGTAAGTGCTCAAGAAGTTGAGGTTTCAACACAGCCGTATGCCGGAGAGAAAGATGATGTTAGGTGCCCTGTAGATTTGAGTAGTTTTGAGGGTAGTGATAGAGATAGGAAGAAGTTGGAGGAGTTATTAGTAAGGTATGATAGTCTGTTTGCCAAGGGAGATATAGACATAGGCTATACAGATAAAGTAACCCATAGTCTCCAGTTGAAAGATGAGACCCCCATCAAGCAGCCTTATATGAGAATTCCCCCAGCATCTTATAGAGAAGTACAAGATCACCGCCTAGTTTTATTAGATAGTCAGATAATTAAGGAAAGTTCCAGTCCTTGGGCTTCTCCGGTGGTCCTCGTGATAAAAAAAAAAATATGGTAGACTTAGGTTATGTGTTGATTTTCGTGCTGTAAATGTTAGGATAGCACAATTTGAGTCCCATTAATAGTGGAGAATTATAAGGTAAGGGTCAGAAATTATCCCTCCTTTACCCATGGCACAGGGGATGTAAGGTCCAGTTGTCGGGACAACAGTTAAAGAGGGGGAATAATGTACTTGGCTCGCGATGGTGATGGAACTCTGCCTGAGGGCGTAGAGTGTCTGATTGGTCTGCAACTCTGGGAGTCATTCCGACCCCAGGATAAAAGGCATCTGCGCAGGTAGAACTTTTCCTTTTTCTGTAGTCCACTACACCAAGTGACGAGGCGCCAATACCTATTGTAAGATTGTTTAGTTAGACCCTAATAGGTTTTGCAGTGCTATGAAACCATAATTAATTTGTTTTATATTATTTTTTATATATATTATTTTTAATTTTATATGCCATGTATAGCTATTTTGTTTATTTAAATGTATAGTTCAGTAAAGCTATGAAAGTATAATAATAATGAAGTGATTATCCAACTAATTACATTTAAAATATAGCTAATCTTGTACTGATTCCTAGCTTTAATCTTTAAGTTAATAATTTCTTTAGCTGTAACCAAAATTAACTAAAGAAATCCTTTAATCCTTAGGTTAATAATTTATCTAGCAGTAACTAAAATTAACAAAAGAAATATGTGAGCCCAGCTGCAGATAACGGAGTTCGGAACTCTCCCCAGCTAGCATGAGTTAACTGTTCTTGAAGAAAATGGCGACCCCGACGAGATCTAGTGACAGCCTTTGAATTGTTCTGTTAGAATTGTTTTAGTATCTAGTGATTGTTTTGTGTAATATGTCAATGTTTATGTTTGTGGTGTCCAGTGTCTTTGAGTTGTGACATTAGAACCCAGGTTTGCTGAGACCCCCGGGCATTGCTGCATAAGAGAGGAGTCCCCTATATGGTGAGTGGGCTCAGATATATTGTCTCCTAGTACACCTCCACTGTATCTTATCCAGAGCAAAGATGGCTCTGCCTTCAGCGTTAGGGACCGTAGTTGCCCTCCCAGTTCGTGCCCTGGCGTCACAGGGCCCACTGGTGAAAGTCAGGTACATAGTTGCACCTGTGAAGATAGTAGTACCTTGTTTTGGACTAGCAAGGTGGGCCTAACTGTTGAAGGAGTATGTGAGGAAGGTGAGATCTGCATGGAGGGCCGGTGCAGTGTGTGATTAGGATAGAGTTGACATCATCTGGGAGAGTGTTGCTTCCAGTGCGTGGGAGGAGCTTGAACTTAGGTCAGTTTGTAATGATCCTGAGGAGATGCTGCAGACTATTCAGCAGGTGTATGTAGAGCAGCACAGCATGGTGGAGCTGGCTGCAGTATTTTTCAAGACCAAACAAGATGTCGAGGAATACATCATGGATTTCTCTCACCGGGTCCACAAAGCCTTCCATTTGGTGCTGGAGGACACAGAGAAAGAGGGACATTGTTGGCTGGGATCCAGTGATCCTGAGAGACTGGTTTGTTTCACAGTTACATTATGTCCTCAACAGGAACATGGCAGAACAGAAGATATTGGAAGATCCTTCAGTTACTTTCCTCTGTGTTAGAGACTTAGCTATCCGATGGGCTGGTGTGTCATTAGCTCCAGCAGTCTGTGCATGCCAATATGTAAAACTACCAGATAATGACAGTCTCAAAGTGTGGCCTAGTCGCAGCGATGATGATAATATCGTTCGGCATGATGATGTGGTGGTGGAGGAGCTTCGAGCTGAGCTAGATCGCATGAGACACTTAGCTGATTTGTTGTTGCAGCTAAAGGTACGACGCAAGAGGTGCAACGTTTGTAGAATCCGGACCCACTTTCAGAACAGATGTCCGAAGAGAGGGGTTAGTGTTTTTCAGAACCCCTCTGGTGTGGATTATATGAAAGTGTTCTCAAGTGTAAGCCACCAAGACCAGCTGGGCCTTAAGCGACAACAGAGTCCGCCCCGGGTTGAACCTTCTAAAGGATCAGCCCCAGCAGTCCAGGTGGGTGCAGTATCAACTTCTGGTAGCCAGATGGTATATTCGTGGCAACCAGGGAAATTCCTTTCGGAGGAGGAGGCGGAGGAAGAGGAGACAATGGAAGTCTCCTTGTGTCAGTGTGGTCGACCAGTTAGAGGGTGCTAGACATTGTGACAAATGATCAGGGTGATGTGGCCGGTGGTCAGTGTGTTGTGACAAGTGTGAGACACAATTTTCCGCATACGAATATATCGACTCGTGACTTTGTGCAAAAAGAGATTGTGAAGGACCACCAGCAAGAACTTATGTCCATTAGACATTGTGAAAAATAGAGACAGTTTTCAGCTACTTAGGAATTTCAGTCTGCTGGATTGACAGCCTTAGTTTAGTTAATTAATAAGCAGTTATGTTTTGCTGTTTTTGTGTATTATAATTGCAGGTAGATTGTGTCATGTGATGGCATGTTTTCCTTTTAGAGTGTAAGAACACCAGGATGACAGATGAAAAGGGTGGCCCTTTAGGTGATGTGGTGCTGCCATTACCGCCATGTCCAGTGAGGAATCAAACTGCAGGTTTCATGTATGGTGTAGACATATTTGATTTTAGGTTAGGTTTTTACAGGAAACCTCAATTGACTGGATGCTGGTGTGGAATATTATTGAGATAACAATGTTTTGTTGATTTTATATATGGTGTTCCTTGGTGTTTATATTCAGGTTACAGGTGACACATGATGAAATGTTCTTTTTAGTGTAGAGATAGAGGATGGTAAGAAAACAAGTCGTTTAGGTACCACAGCAGCTGCAGGAAGCTTATATTTGATCAGAAGAGACAAATGGTATTATTTTTGAATACATTGTGTTGTAAATGTTCAGCATTGAGGCAAGTGGTAACCTGTATAAAGGTTGCTGGTTTATTGGTTATGTAACTTTTATGTTTGTGGAATTTGTATGTAAAAAGTGAGGGTTGTATTCATTTTGTTATGATTGTTCGTGTAGCAGAAGGGCTATTTCTCATCACCGATGTCAATTTGATCATTGAGTTTTAACTTGTACTAGTATAAGGATGGCTTATGCTTATGTGTTATTAATGTTATTGTGGACTTATTGATGACTGGTGTTGTAATTCACACTGTTTCACATTATACATGCTTCTGAAGACTATTTTGTTAATAGTGGTGCTGTTTAGGGATATAACCAGCAGTTCAGATTGGGGGGGGGGGGGGGGGCAATGTCCCCAAGAGTGACAGGATTTTGTTGTTGAGGGTTGTGCTCCCTGACTAGGGAATTGTCAGGGCTTAGAACTCTGATATGACTACTTGTTCACTAAGTGTGCCAGGAGTGTGAGGTACATTTGTCAAGATAACAGGTAAAGAGGGGAATTATTAATATTTTTATAATTATTTATGTAACACTGCTGACACTCATGTGGCAGGGAACTGTTTCTCCCTGTTGGTGTCACTATTTTTGTTAACACTGCTTAGGATATTAGTTTTGTCATGAATAATTCCTGGTATCAATGTAAAGGTGATCTGTATATGCATATGACCATGATGTTGTTATCTGATGATTTACATTTTTGGGGTGTTTTACTTTGTAGGTAATGTCTGACTATGATGGGGCAATCTTTTTTTTTTTTTTTTTTGGCGGGGGGGGGGGGGTATTAATGCGTTTGGACATATAACCAGCTGTTCCTATTATGTGTGGTGGCACTGAAGATGACAGGTTTCCTTTGAACGTTGAATCCCTTGATTTAATACGTGTTTCAATTTGCAATCATCATCATCATCAAGTGCCGTGCCTGCTGGCGTAGGCGTTCATGGCTCTCCACAGATCTCGGTCTTTGGTTTTCTGGATCAACTCTGCTGCTGATATTCCTCCATGCCACCGTCTCAATCCATCCAGCATCATTTCTCTTCGTTTGCCTCTGCCTCTCTTCCCCTCGATCTTTCCAGTTGTTACGATGTTCTCAAATGCCTCTCTTCTCATCACGTGACCGAAGACAGATGATTGTCTCTGTCTTATTGTTGTATATAATGTTCTAGTTTCATTAGCCTGTTTCAGGCAATCATCGTTAGTTACTCTGGCAGTCCAAGGAATTCGCAACATTCGTCTCAGGAACCACATCTCTGTTTCTTCTGATTTCTTCTTACTTTGTTCATTTACATTCCAAGATTCACTGCCATATAGCAAAACTGGTCCTACATAGCATTTCAGCACTCTCTTTCTTACATTCAGTGATAGTGACTTAATGCACAAGATACTCTTCATTTTCTGAAATGCGGCTTTTGCCTACCCTATTCTGCTCCTAATCTCTGTTGTACATCTTCCATCTGATGTTATAAATGCCCCTAGGTATCTAAAATTATCCACTTGGTTAAGGATTTTTCCTTCTATTTCTATGTCACATTTTGGTGTCACCATTTTCTTTGATATTACCATTGTTTCTGTTTTCTTGATATTCAAGGAGAGTCCTTTCCTTGCACTCTCTGTTACTACAATGTCTAATAATTGCTGTAGGTCTGTTGAATTATCCGCCACCAATACTGTGTCATCTGCATAGCGTATATTATTTATATTATAACCTCCAACTAGTATTTCTGGCATCTCTTTGATCTCTCTCATTATTACTTCGCTATACAGGGAGGTTCGTGGCTTAGAGGTTATGACTATTCTCCGTAATCTCGTATACTCTCGTCGGTAACGTTATGACGGTTCAAATCAGCAGTGGTTCGAATCGCATCGGTAACTTAGGGGTATTTGAGCCGGCCGCTCAGAAAGCAATGGCAAACTACTGAGCGTACTCTTGCCAAGAAATCAACATACAGCTGAAAGATGCTGGTGTTGACAGCTAAATCCTGTAAAGGATATGCTTTATCTGTTAGTAACTACCCTCTTTATTTCCCATTTTAATTGCTGCTACTTGGTTCCAGTAAACATTCTTTATTATTCTTAAATCTTTTCCATCAATGTTGATATCTTCCAACATTAAAATCAGTTCATCATGTTTTACTTTATCAAATGCCTTAGTATAATCTATGAAGCACAAATATATGTCTCTCTGTTTCTCTATTGACCTTTCTATTAGTGTCCGTAATGTATAAATTGCATTGTTTGTGCCCTTTCCTTCCACAAATCCATACTGTTCTTAACTAATTTCCATTTTTATTTTATTTTTGTTTCTTCTCATTATGATTCTGAGTAGAAGCTTAGTGATATGGTTTATGGGGTTAATTGTACGAAAATCTTCACAATTAATTGCTCCTGGTATTTTTGGTATAGCTATAAATACAGATTTCAGCATATCACTGGGTAAATATCCACTACTGTAAATATCATTCAACATTTTGGTTAATATATCTACTCCAAATTCTCCCAACACTTCTAATTCTTCTATTGTGATTTCATCTGGCCCAGCTGTTTTATCCTTTCTTCATACGTTTCATGGCGTCAGCAACTTCTTCTTTCAGAATAGGTGGACCTTCTAAGTTACTATCTTCTGTTAATTCTTCATTTCTCCGTCATATAATTCTCTTATATACTCATTCCACCTCTTCATTATAGCACCTTCCTCTAATAATATCTTTCCTGTTTTTGATTTCAAACACCCTGTATTTATTCTTATTTTTCTTCCTGTAAGCTCACTGATTTGTCTGTACATATTTTTTGTATCATTAATGGAATTTAATTCAATTTTTTTTGCATTGCTCGTTTAACCAACTTTCTTTAGCCTTCCCACATTTATCTTTTATTTCTTTATTTATCTTAGCGTATTCTTGTTTGTCATTTTTACTCTGTTTTCTTTTGTCCATCAGTTTTAAGATTTCTTCATTCATCAATTTTTTTCTTAGCTATTTTGCCTCTCTCCGGTAATACTTCTTTGCTAGTTTGATGAATGGAGTCCCTTAACATTTCCCATTGTTCATTTATATTCTGTATTTTAGCTATTGCATTGTACCTATTTTTCACAGTCACTCTGTATTGTTCTTGCAGTTCTTTATCTATTTTCAGAACCTCTTTATTAAGTCTCATGTTCTTAACCATTTTTTTCCCTCTCTTTTCCCATAGTGGTACATGATCACTATTACAGTCAGCACCAGGCATTGTCTTTACTTTTAATTAAAGCATTTCTATATATTTTATAGAGTTGATAAATACAATTATTACAAACGTTATTACACCAAAAGTTGAATATTCTTCAACAAGTGAGCAGGTACAATTATCTCGGAACAGTAATAACATCTGATGGGAGATGCCTTGAAGAGATTAGAACAAGAATCGCCATGGCAAAAGTAGCCTTTAGCAAGTAGAAAAACATATTGACCAATAAAAAAATGTCAATTGAAACGAGAAAAAGAGTGTTGAGATGCTACATTGAACCTGTACTTTTATGTGGATGTGAAGCGTGGACAATGAGCAGTCAGGTTGAAAAACATCTGATGGCTGTAGAGATGTGTTTTCTGAGGAAAATGCAAAGAATACCATGGACAGCCAGAAAGACCAATGAACAAGTCCTTCAAGAAACAAATGAAGATCGTAAATTGATTAGAGAAATTAGACGTAGACAGTCAAAATTTTTTGGGCGTGTTATGAGAAGAAATGGATTGGGGAATTTGGTGACAACTGGTAAGATCGAGGGGAACAGACCAAGGGGAAGACCTAGAAGCAAGTACCTGGATGGCTTGGCCTTGTGACATGGTCGAGACAAAAACACGGAGCTGATCCACGACTCTGGTGATCGAGTGAGATGGCAGAACATGACCGCCCACGCTTACCGGCATGGCACATGATGGGTGGATGGATGGATATATTTTATTAATTAGTATGTAGTCAATTTGGCTGCGTATTTTCTTATCAGGGCTTTTCCATGTGTACAGTCGTCTTTTATGGTGTTTAAACCATGTGTGTCCAATTATCATATCATTGATATTTGCCCATTCTATTAGCTTTTCCCCTCTTTCATTTCTTGTACCTAAACCATAATTCCCCACTACATCCTCCATTTTCCCCTTTCCTACTTTTGCATTAAAATCACCAAGTATTATTTTAATTTCTTGTAATCCAATTTGAGCCATCACCATTTCTATTTCGTCGTAAAAGTGTTGTATTTCTTCATCACTACTGCTTGTTGTTGGTGCATATACCTGTGTAATATTTATGTCTATTGGTTTGCCTTTGATTTTTACCATAACTACTCTATCTGAAATACACCAGTATCCATTAATTGACTTGGCTGTTTTTTCGTCTAATATTATTCCTACACCTTTTTCATGTGTATTCCCTCCAGAATAAATTATTGTGTGATTGTCAGCTATAATTTTGCCCGATCCCTTCCATCTCATCTCACTAAGGCCTAGTATATTCATTTTCATGCTATCCATCTCTCTTAGAACATTGGTCAATTTTCCTAGCTCATTTAATGTCTTAACATTCCATGTTCCTACTCTAAATTTATTTATTTTAGTTATGATTTTGCCATCAGTAGCTGGATGACGGTCTGATGTCACCTGTGGCTCATGACTGTCCCTACCGGACGAGAATGTCCTAAGACAGCCATTAACGTATGATGTTGTTATCTGATGATTTACATTTTTGGGGTGTTTTACTTTGTAGGTAATGTCTGACTATGATGGGACAATATTTTTTTTTGTTTTTTTTTGTTGGGGGGGGGGGGGGGGATATTAATGCGTTTGGACATATAACCAGCTGTTCCCATTATGGGGTGGTGGCACTTAAAATGACAAGTTTCGTTTGAACGTTGAATCCCTTGATTTAATACGTGTTTCAATTTGCAATGGGAACTGATTTTGTTTTGTATTGTGGATAGTCGGCCAAATAAAAAGGGAGTTTGTGTTCATGTTTGGCGAAGGTGACATCTTGATAACCGTTCGTGTATGAATATCGTCCACTTTTATTTTTATTGAGGTTGTTGACATGATTATTGAGTTTAGATATATATCTATGTAGATATTTATGAGTTTGTTATCTCAATGTAATAATTGCATTTATCATTTTGATGACTGTTTATGGGTATATTTAATCGACTTCTTATTTGATTAATCATTATGTTTTTGGATGTGACAGTTGACAAAGTTTTTTTTTTTTTTTTTTGCATTTGTCATTTTCATGACTGTTTATGTGTAAATGTCATGTACTTCTTGTTTGATTGATCATTATGTTTTTGGAGGTTGTCCCATTTGACATGGATTTTTTTCTGCCTTTGTCATTTTGATGGGTGTTTATGTGTAAATTTCATTGCATTGATTCCTTGTTTCATTGATGATTGTTTTTGGATGAGGTCACAGGTGACTTTATTTTTTGGCATTTGTCATTTTGGTGATGGTTTATGTGTAGATGTCATTAATTGCTTGCTTGATTACTGATTTTGCTTTTTGCTGTGGTCACTGAAGACCTATGATGTTTTGGTGAACTAGCTAGATGTTAACATTTAAAGAGATAGCTGGGGTAACGAGATACGATAGTCCATTCCTTTTGATGGGACGTAAAAAAAGGTAGGGCGTTGGATAATGTGATAGCGCCAAACCGATGCACCTTGGTGCCCACAACAAACCAATACACCTGAGTTTGGTCTGTGCAAGCCGTATAGTCCTGGCCACTGCCGGAACTCGGCTTAACAAAGGAATCGGAAGCTAGTTTTGTATTAGCGGTCAGCCACCTCGGTTGGTGCTGATTAGAGATATTGGCCCTGCTTGTTGGTAGGAACAAAAGTGCTGTTCGGATTGCACTGAGATGTGGGAACAATTCCCTGAGCTGATCGGTAGTCAACTAATGCCTTGGAAAAACTGAGTGGCTGACTAGTTAATGTCAGCAGGCCTGGGTTTTTGGTGGGGTAGCAACTTGTGTTCCAACTCTTTTGGTTATGTCGCGTCTTAGGGTTTATGTTGTGTAACTTATGTTTTTGTAGTGCCTTATTGTCTGTGCAGTGTTGCTTGTGTCAAAGTTCTTTATTGTGTCAGTCTAACCAGCTATTGTTTGGAACACCTTTGTTGTGGTACTTGGTGTACCCTGTTGTCTTAAGTGCTGTTGATTGGTTGGGGGTTACCCACTGTAGTTATTTGACATACACAGTTGCCTGTTGTATCTGTTATTGCAATGTGTTATCAAACATGTGCTGTTAGAAGAGATAAATAAAGAGCTAATTTTGTACTGTTCTTGATTCTTTGTTCAGTCTCTTTTTAGTTTTCACAACCACTATTTCTATCACAATCTAACACCTTAATCTAATGTCTGGGTCTCAAATATGACAGTTATTGTCCAGAGTTGAGGCCCCTGCCCGAGATTTCGCACATCTTCTTATCTAATTACTATCATCTTTTTTTTTTGTCCTTTGGGGATGGTGTGAGGTTCTCTCTTTTTTTTTTTCTCTTTTTCTCCTTTGGCCACAACCGAAGTCAGAACTACTCTCTACCTCTTAGCACCGTAGTAAAGGAAGCATGAGTCTTTACTTATGATTGTCTCCCTTTGCCTTTACCTCGGCTACATAAGTATACAACAGGAGACACTAAATATGATTTGTACAAATTGGAAAATGCCAAAGAAATAGAATATAATTTTAACATAAAAGTAAAGAACACATTTCACATGTTTTCTGATCTAGAGATTCTATTTCAAGACGTGGATAATCAATGGGAAATGTTGAAGAATTAAATCAGTTTCGCTGCACACAAAAAAAAAAAACTATTCCAAAATTAAAGAAAGTGGGTCGTAAGACTTGTATGACTGAAGAAATTGTACGACTAATGGAAACAAGAAGACAGAACACAAATAATCCAGTCAAATATGAAGAAATTCACAGAAAAGTTAGACTATTATGTAAGGAGGAGAAAGAAGCACGGCTAGAGAAAAATTGCATAGCATTTGAAAAACAACACACAGTAAAAATACCAACCTAATTCACAAAAGAATCCAGGAGCTTACTAATCAAAGAACACGTACATCAGCAGGCTGCCTAAAGACAAAAGATGGAAAAATTATTATAGATAAAGATCAGATTTTAATTTATGGTCAGATTATGTGAACAACCTTTATGATGATAACAGAGAAGTACGGTATGATATTCAAAATAATAATGAAGGACCATCAGTTTTGAAGATGGAGGTTCAGAATGCTCTTAAACATATGAAAACTGGCAGGAACCCCGGTTAAGACAGCATCGCAACAGATATGTTTAATGCTTAAGAAGAATATGGAATAGATGAAGTACCTAACTGCTGAATACAATATATGATACTGGAAATATACTTCATGAATAATGTAATTCTGTATTTATTGCAATCCCACAGAAATCAGGAGCCTTCGAATGTGATCAACATCGAACAATTAGTATAATGAGTCACATCACGAATATTTTGCTAAGACTATCATTCACAGAGAGAGGAAGAAAATACAACCTGAAATAGGAGAAGAACAATGAGGGTTTGTAGAAGCAAAGGGCACAGTAAATGATGTGTAAATACTGAGAACAGTAATTGAATGTTCTATAGAAGTAAACAAAGATCTACATCTTTGCTTTATTGACTACACGAAGTCTTTCGATAAAGTGAGACATGTAGACATGATAAAGATGCTTGAAGATCTACAAATTGATGAAAAATACCATAGACTTGTAAAAACAAATATTGGAAACAACAAGCTGCCATAGGAATTTGTAATGAAGTAGGTCGATATCAGCCTATTAAGAGAGATGTCTTTATCAGGACTCATCCCCCACTGGTCCAAGCCTGACACCCAGCTCACGCCTGTGGCTCCTATTAGCTGTCAGCATGCGACAGCGGCCACCCCCCGGTCAACAGCTGTGAGATGCTGGCTAAACCAGGCGCGGGTAGCCGATTTGGTGTCAAACCAAGCGGTGAACTATGGTATGCCTACCCAGCATGTGAATACAGGATCCGGCAGACTGCGCGGAAGAAATCATTCCTGATTCAACGGGCAAGACGGCGTTTACCTGCAAAGCGTTGTCTCATCAGCCATCTTAGAACTCACGGCTCCATACTTTCAACCCCACTGGATGAATTGAATGGTCATTATCATTCTTGATGGGCAAACAACAACATTAACAAGAGAGGTGTGAGACAGGGATGTGTAACTTCTCCAGATGTTTTTCCCTGTACAGCGAAAATATTTTCAGAAATATAGAAGACATGAAATGAATCATCATTTGGGGACGATACATCAATAACATTAGATATGCAGATGATACAGTCTTGATTGCAGACAATGAACAGGATCTGCACCATTTAGTAGATGCGGTTATTGCACACAGTGAACAACTACGGTTGGGATTGAATTGTAAGAAGCTATAGATTATGGTCGTGACAGGTAAAAAAGGAAATACACATTATAATACACAAGTAAATGGACATATTGTTAAACAAGTGAATCGGCACAGTTATCTTGGAACAGTCATAACATCAGATGGGAGATGCCTTGAAGAGATTAGTGCAAGAACCTCCATGACAAAGGCAGTCGTTTGCAAAATGAAAACAATACTGGCCAATCAAATGACATCAATTGAAACGAGAAAAAGTGTTGAAGTGTTACATAGAACCTGTATTTTTGTATGGATGTGAATAGTAGACAATGAACAGACTTGCTGAAAAACATCTAATGACTGTGCAAATGTGGTTTCTAAGGGAAATTCACAGAATACCATGGGCAAACAGAAAAACCAATGAACACATCCTTCAAGAAACAAATGAAGTTCCTACACTGATTAGAGACAATAGACGCAGAGAATCAAAATTATTTGGGTATGTTATGAGAAGAAATGAATTGGAGAACTTGGTGACAACTGGCAAGATCGAGAGGAAGAGACCAAAGGGAAGACCGAGAAGTAAATACCTGGATGGCTTGGCGACGTGGCATGACCGAGACAGACACACGGAACTGATCAACGACTCTGGTGATCGAGGGAGTTGGTGAAACATGACTGTCCACGCTTATCGGCATGGCACATGATGGACGGACGGATGGATACATTCAAGTGTTCATCAGATTTTCTCTTTTTGCCTTTTTCTTGTAGTGATGCATGCAAGTGTTCATCAGATTTTGTCTTGTAGCCTTTGTCATACAGTGATAAATGCAAGTTCAAAACAATGTTCTCCCGTAGTGAATTTGAATAACGAAGACACAAACAATAGATTGCACGATTTATTGCCTGGCATATTTCGCTGCATCTCGTCAGGTACATACTGCAGAAATAACACAACTTACGTGAATTAACTAGATAAATCCTTCAAGTTGAAATATACACATATTCGCATAGTAATGTCAATTATCTACCACGGTAATTTTCAGCTGACTAACATGTCTTTCTGTTTGCACAATTCCGGCTTGCGTTGATTGATTATAACTGCTTCTGCAAATTTTAAAAAGCGAGTATTTTTTGTGTTAAACAACACGCGAAAGGCTGTGTCTCTGTCAACCACATGGCCGCTCTCGACAATGTGCCTACCATTGTAGACGCCGGGAGCTTCCGGTGTGTCGGCCCCATGAGGCTAGCATCTCTTGTGTGTTGTATCTTGTTGACCCATTGAGGTATGTGTTCTGACACTCGTTTGTTAAGCTGTCTCTCTGTTCTACCAATGTAGAAGGCCTGGCATCTACATGTGAATTGGTAAATACAATTGTTTGTGGCGTACAGAGGAACAGGCTCTTTGACTGCTGGTGTAGGAATCGGTACGGTTTTATATCTAATGACTGGAGTTGCAGCACAGTATGTTCGGCCTACTGCTGTAGTAAACCGGTCTTGTAGACGTTGCATTACGTCATCCCCTCGAAAGGTTAGTTGGATGAAAAGGGAGCCATGGGGAGTCCTCTTGGTTCTATTCTAGCGGACATCTTCATGGCACATTTAGAAGAAAAGAGATCCTCAGACATCAACAACTTGGCCTTTTACCGTCGTTATGTGGACGATATACTAATTATCACCACAGACGAGCTACAAGCAACATCGTTCCAGGCCACAATGAACAAGACGCATAAAAACATCTCTCTATCTATGGAACACGAACACAACGAAGCGTTAAGGTTCCTAGATATTCTAATGCGACGTAGAGTAGACGGCACAATTCAAAGATCGGTGTATCGCAAAGGAACATGGACTGGCCAATACCTACATTTTCAGAGCTTCACACCTGTCCAGTACAAACGGTGCTTAGTACGGACCCTGTTTGACCGTGCTAGAAAGATAAGCACCCAGGACACACTGACAGTGGAATTTGAAACTCTGAAGAATGTCTTAAACCTGAATGGGTACTCCACAGGATTTATAAAGCGCCACTGCCAACAGCCCAAACCAAAACGAGACTTAACTACAGTCCCTAAACTCAAGGTATTCATCCAACTAACCTTTCGAGGGGATGACGTAATGCAAGGTGGAGAGAACATTGCAGCCATTTCCTTAAGTTGTCTCCATGTCTCCATGCTTGGAAAGCAAAGAGAGCTGCAGTGAAGCAGCTAAAGAATGTGCGACAGACACTTCGAAGCTCACGAGAGGAAGTGGACACAGCGGTAAACGTCAAGAAAGACAAGGTGGAGGTTTTCAAGTGCTGTGCTGCAGAGGCCAAAAAGGCAAAATGGTAATGTTCCATGAAGGAGATCGGAGGTGGTAAAACACTGCGAAAATTCTGGAAACTGCACAGGCAAATGCAGAGAAACGATCGGCCTATGACAGTGGGAACAATTTATAGTGATGATGGTGTGCGCGTGACAACAGACAAAGAGAAAGGGGAGGCGTTACTCCAGAGATTTTTTAGAGCAGACCAATCATAATGATGCGGGCACCAGGGATGCAGTTAAAGTGGAGTTATCTGGCACCACGAAGAATATGCATTATGAAGACATCATACGGGTGGAAGATGTTAAACACTTTGAAAAAGGCAAAAGACACGGCACCAGGGCCCGATGGGGTCAGGTATGGCCACGTGAAGGGTTTGAGCGATGCAGACCTGCAGGAGATGACCGACTGCTTTAACCAGAGCATTAGGACAGCATCAGTACCGCAGGATTGGGTGCACAGCTATCTCATCCCTCTTCCAAAACCAATCAAGGATCAGTCAAAGCTTAGCAGCTTTAGGATCAACACCCTTCAAAATACATTTGGGAAGATTTTAGAGAAGATAGTCGCTGCTAAGCTGCAGGACTTTTTGGAAAGGGGGAAGCTTCTTCCAAGAGGCCTGGGGAGCTACAGGCCAGGAAATGATACATGGTCAAATGCAGCCACTTTTGCCTTTGATGTTTATGAGGGGTTCCAGAGTAGACAGGAAACGATGGCGGTAGCGCTTGATCTCGAGGATGCGTACAATAGAGTTCGATATGATATTTTGATGACCGCACTGATGGAGAAGGGGGTCAATCCCTGGTTGGTGAACTGGATAGCAGCCGTCCTGCACTCTCGTCGGGTTGCTCTCCGTCTGGGTGCATGGACCTCAGAGCCACATATGTTAAAACCGGGACTGCCACAGAGATCTGCAGTCTCACCGGTGCTCTTTAATGCGTATACGAGCAAGATTGCAAACCTAGAAGCACCAGGGATTGGAAGAATACTAACCTTTGCAGATGATATTCTTGCATATAGGCAACCAGAGTAGCTGCAGAACAGACCACCCACTGCATGAGGCGCTGGACGCAGTTAAGGGTCAGCGACTGATAAGATGGAAATCATGGATGGCTCAGGCGGAGGATACGATCAGACAGGTGTGCCCCTTGGAGAACATTAGGCGTGGAGAGGAGTGGGTCAGAGTGCCAGCGGAGCAATCAGACCTGTGCAGAGTTATAATCACATTGAGCCGGGAGTGCAGGGAGTGGCCAGCAGGGGCCACGGAGGTGGAAATCCAGTAACTAATTCGGGACAATGCTCTCTCGGGTGATGTGATTATCTACACAGATGGTTTGGTGTCAAGAGGTGAGAGAAGTGGCTGGGGGTTCATAGCAAAAGCTAATGGTCGATGTTTGGGGCAGGAGAGCCTGGCATATGATACCACAACATCCAGCTTAAGGATGGAGGTGGAGGCAGTCACTGCGGCTCCCCGCTGGATGAAGAATACGACACACACACACACACACACACACACACACACACACACACACACACACACACACACACGCGCACACATCGTCATTGTAACTGACACAGAAAGCATGCTGACGAGGGGGAGGACGGGCAGGTTTCGTGCGGAGTGGCTTGCTTCGCTTCGAAGTACACGGGTGACAAGCATCACCTAGATCTTTTCTCCGGGGCATGCCGGTGTGCTGGGAAATGAACAGGCGAACAGGTTAGTAGTGTAGGCGGTGGTTATCACGCGAATTTTTGAGGAGGAGGAGGACTATATAAATCAACCATTTATCGATTTTGAGGCGCAAATTGCAATCTATTTTTAGCACTTATCGATTTTGCGCCTCAAAGGGCGATAACTCCTGATATGATTATTTTAAGTGGGCGGGGTCAAGTGACTCATCAGAGGTGACGTGGTCTAGTGACTCATCATAGGTGGCGTGCGTGGTCAAGTAATTATAGGTACGACATAAAAAATACGACATGAAACATCAATAAAGAAAACAAACGATCAAAAGAAGGTATATAATAATGTTAATAAAAGATATATATAGAAGGGAAAAAAAATACAAACATAGTAAGTGACCGCTTATAGTTAAGGGTGTGTGATGACGTGGTCAAGTAATGGTCAAGTAGTGGTCAAGTGGTGGTCATGTGGTGGAGTAACCACTTAAATTAAAGGGGAAAGTACGTGTAGTGATGTGAGGTGGTTAAAGTGTGCGATGACGTGGTCAAGCAGTGGTCAAGTGGTCAAATAGTGGTCAAGTGGTGGTCAAGTGACGAAATTTTAGTGGAAAGTAGTTGTAATGATATGGTGATGATCGTGAGAAGGTAAATTAGTGGTCAAGCAGTGGTCAAGCAGTGGTTAAGTGGTGGTCAAGTGAGGAAAATTTTAGTGGAAAGTAGTTGTAATGATATGGTGATGATCGTGAGGTGGTAAATTAGTGGTCAAGCAGTGGTCAAGCAGTGGTCAAGTGGTGGTCAAGTGAGGAAAATTTTAGTGGAAAGTAGTTGTAATGATATGGTGATGATTAAAGGGTGGTAAATTAGTGGTCAAGCAGTGGTCAAGTGAGGAAAATTTTAGTGGAAAGTAGTTGTAATGATATGGTGATGATCATGAGGTGGTCAAGCAGTGGTCAAGGCAGAGCCACAATTGTTATCCTTTATATTTTTGTTTATATGTCGTCATGAGTAATATCGCTTGTGGGAGCATATATTTTCATAAATCCCAGACTAAGGGGATAACTAATTCGATCTTTTCCTGGTTAAGCTGCCGCTACTTTTTCCAGAGGGGTTCAATAATTCAAGTCTGTGGTAGCATCCATTCAACGGAAGTTCATTTTCTCAACTTTAGCGCATGGGTAAGAATAGCTGTCCACAGGCCGTGTTAGTAATTGACCACTCAGGTTGAAATTCTAGCCAATGGACTTCTGTATTTTCACTAAAACTAGGCCTTAGCAAAATATGAACTGTCGAAGACATGAACTTACACAACAAAATTTATGATGAGGGTGTGAACTTACACAAATCTTATGCTGAAGAAATGAATTTACAAAATATGAACTGCCAAAGACATGAACTTACCTACACACACAAATATTTTTTGATGACAATATGGGGGACTCTTCTGTATGACTTGCGGGATACATTTGTCTTTTATGAGGGCTACTTATCTATGTGGTGAGGAGGCCGTGAAATCACAAGTGGACACCTTTGTGCGCGCAGTTGGGACAGTTTGTAAGAGTAAGTGGTAATTTGGGCGAGACTGTCGACAAGTTGTAATAACAAATGGAAATTTTGTGAGCCCATGTGGGGAAGTTGTTAGAGTCAGTGGGTAAGTTGACAGGGCGAGTCGATAATATGAGAGATTCGGTGGACACGTTGTTGGGGAAAAGGGACAGTTGTTATGGTAAGTGTGTGAATTGATAGGATAGGTCGACCGATTGTAATAGCAAGTGGACAACTTGTTTGAGCCAGCGAGCAAGTTTGTAAGAACAAGTGGCCAAGTTGTGTTAACAAATGTTGGTATGTTTTTATAGGTTTGACCACGCTATTTCTTTACTTGACCAATATTTTTTCCTATTTGGGTAACAAGATGTTCCTACTTTTCATGAGTTTGGTTGAGAAATTTCTGTATTTGGCCTAACTTTTTCTCATTTGGTTGACATATTTTCCTACTTTTTATAAGTTTGGGTGAGATATTTCGTTACGTGTATCATATTTTCCCCTTTTAGTTAACACATTTTCCTACGTTTCATAAGTTTGGTTGCCATATTTATAAATTGGGTTGAGTTATTTCTGTATTTGGTCGACATTTCCCCCTCGTTTTTTATAAATGTGGTTAAGATGTTTCTGTATTTGGTATAACTTTACCCCCCTTTGGTTGACAAATTTTCCAACTTTTTATAAGTCTGGACGAGATATTTCTATCTTTGGGTGATATTTTTTCACATTTGGCTTTCAAATTTTCCTACTTGGCCAATACTTTTCCTATCTGGGTAACAACTTTTCCTAGTTTGCCTATGTGTGACCAAACTATTTCTGCATTTGTCCGACATTTTTCACATTTGGCTAACAGATTTTCCTACTTGGTTAACAAAGTTTCCTAGTTTTCATAACTTTGAGTGATGTATTTCGTTACTTGGTCATTATTTTTCCTCTTTGAGTAACACATGTCCCTAGTTGGTCAATATATTTCCCCGTTTAGTTATCAATTTTCGTATTTTTTATATGTTTGGTTGAGATATTTCTGTATTTGGCCTAACTTTTTCCCATTTGGCAAATAGTTCTCCTACTTTTTAAAAGTCTGGCCGAGATATTCCTCTCTTTGGGTGATATTTTTTTTTTATTTTTACATTTGGCTATCAAATTTTCCTATTTGGGCAATATTTTTACTATTGGGCTAACAAATTTTTCCTAATTTTAATAAGTGCGGACGAGGTATTTCTGTATTTGGCCGACATTTTTTTACATTTGGCTAACAGATTTTCCTACTTGACCTAATTTTTTATTCTCGTTGGCTAACAAAGTTTCCTAGTTTTCATAAGTTTGGTTGAGATGTTCGGTGTCAGGTCTTAGTCAGATATGACTGAGCTACCGTATAACAGTAGACGGTACTACCTGGTTTCTGTTAGCGCTGAACGTTGGGCGGCGATTACCAAACCCGACACCCCACATTGTGCCAACGGCTTCGGGCGGAAGAGCGCAATTGGGAGGGTACAAGCCTTACCCTGGTGCGAGGAAATGCAAGCTAAAGACAAAATGTCATGGCAGGGCGGACCAGGCCCTAAGCCTTGGTTGGCGACTGGTATAGGATCGAAGCTCCGACAGGCGGACAGTTAGAGCATTGCTTTGCTGATCCGGCAGCTTCTGCAGCTTGTCTTGTTCCAGATGTAGGGGTGTTGCCTTTCCTCTGGAGTAAACTAGGCAGGCCGAGAGAGGGATCATGCTGCATGGGCAACACATGATCTCTATATTTTAGCCCAGGCTTTGTGCTATGGAGAGGCAATAACTCCATCCCTGGTCTTAACTGGTCTCGGAATCAAAGCGAGAGGCAACTGTTACGGGTTATAAGTCCTTGTCAGTTGGCGTAGACATGGGGCGCCACGCGTTGCCTCTGACGGTGGGAGACACCTATAGGTGTCACTGATCAGCTACCGCCCGCCTCAAGCTGGGCAGCCCCCAGCCAATTGGGTGCTGATCCGCCACAGCCTGCCTGCTTCAATGGGTGCTTGGGGCTAGGACAAAATCTGAATCGCAGGCTGTAAAACCAACGCACCAGGTACAAACAAATATAAATATAGAAACCTCAAGCTACGGCTTGCAACCTGGAACGTGAGAACCATGTGTCCAGGATTTTCCACTGACTTGACCAATATTGACGATGTGAGAAAAACGGCTGTGATTGATGCCGAACTCAATCGTCTAAACATTGATATTGCTGGCCTGCAGGAGACTCGCCTCGCTGAGGAAGGGTCACTCAGGGAAAACAACTACACCTTTTTTTGGAAGGGTAGAGGGCAGGCAGAAAAAAGGCAACACGGTGTGGGCTTTGCAGTGAAGAATTCGCTACTGGGAATGATTGAAATTCCAGCAGGAGGAAATGAAAGACTATTATCCCTGCGCTTGGCAACCTCTTGTGGGTTTGCCACCATTATTACTGCATATGCACCGACACTCGATTCCTCTGATGATGTGAAGGATTCGTTCTATGAGGAGTTAGACTCCGTGATCAAGGCAGTTCCAAAATCTGACTACATTTATATGCTCGGTGATTTCAATGCTCGTGTGGGCAAGGACTCGAGTTCATGGCCAGTGTGCCTTGGAAAATACAACATCGGTCGCATGAATGAAAATGGGCAGAGGCTGCTGGAGCATTGCACCAGTAATGACCTATGTATTACAAACTCCTTTTTTAAAACAAAAGAGATGCATAAGGTCACATGGAAACATCCAAGATCCGGCCATTGGCACCAGCTGGACTTCATCATCACACGGAGACAACATCTGAACCATATATCATTGACTCGTAGTTACCACAGTGCTGACTGTGATACGGATCATTCTTTGGTTGTTGCAAGGGTTAGACTGAGACCAAAGAGAATCTACACAGCTAAACACAAACCTAGCCTCAGGATTAATATTATTAACACTCATGATCCTGAAAAGTGCTTTCAGTTTCAACAGCAACTTGAAGACGCTTTCACTGATACACCAGAAAATTGTACAGTAAATGAAAAGTGGGGTCAAATTAAGGAAACTCTTTATAAAACTGCCGTAGGGGTTTACGGCACTGTGGATCATAAGAGGCAGGACTGGTTTGCGGCCAACAGCGAGACTCTGCAGCCCTTGATTGATAAGAAGAAGAAAGCTCTCTTAAGAAACAAGGAAAGACCAACGCGTAACACTCTGAGTGAGCTTAGGCAAGCTAGGAAGGATGTGCAAAAGGCTGCCAGGCAGTGTGCAAATGATTATTGGATCAAGTTATGTGAGTCCATTCAAATCGCAAGTGATAAGGGAGACATAAGAAGCATGTATGAAGGAATAAAGAAAGCCTGCGGTCCAGTGATCAAAAGAAGTGCACCATTGAAAACCTTGACTGGAGAAATCATCACTGATAAGAAACAGCAGATGGACAGATGGGTAGAGCACTATTTGGAGCTTTACTCAAGTGAGACCAAACTAGCGGATGATGCCCTCAACGCCATAGAGGCTCTACCAACTCTTGACCACCTGGACACACTTCCCACCATAACAGAAGTTAAGTGTGCTATAAATGAACTTGCATCTGGCAAGGCTCCAGGTAAGGATGGGATTCCAATAGAGGTTATCAGGAGTGGGCAAGACACACTCACTATACAGATCCACCAGCTAATAGAGCTATGCTGGCGTGAAGGACAAGTCCCACAGGATTTCAAAGATTCAAGCATCATAACACTGTACAAGAACAAGGGCGATCGGAGCGACTGCAACAACTATAGGGGTATCTCACTTCTGTGTATTGTTGGAAAAGTATTTGCCAGAATTGTTCTGCGCAGACTTCAAGTCCTAGGAGATCAAGTCTACCCCGAATCACAGTGTGGCTTTCGACAGAACCGGTCTACCACTGATATGATATTCTCATTGCGACAAATGCAAGAAAAATGCCGTGAACAGAATCAACCACTGTTTATTGCCTTCATCGACCTCACAAAGGCATTTGATTTGGTCAGTCGTGAGGGTCTGTTCAAGGCACTAAAGAAGATTGGCTGCCCACCAACTCTTCTGTCCATTGTGGAATCGTTCCACACAGGCATGAAGGGTATAATCAAGTTTGATGGTGCAACTTCTGAAGAATTTGAAATCAAGAGTGGAGTTAAGCAAGGTTGTGTACTAGCTCCCACCCTCTTTGGAATATACTTTTCACTTCTACTGAAATATGCATTTCATGATCAGGATGGTGGTATATACATTCACTCACGCTCAGATGGCGGCCTCTACAATGCTCAGAGATTGAAGGCTAAGACCAAAATTAGGAGGGTACTGATCAGAGAGTTGCTTTTTGCAGATGATGCTGCAGTTACGACCCACTCTGAGGAAGAATTGCAATGTCTACTATCTGCATTCTCCAATGCTTGTTCTGAATTTGGTTTAACAATTAGCAAAAAGAAGACACAGATTATGTCACAAGGTGCACATGGGGTACCATCAATCTTTATTGACGACGCTGAACTAGAGATAGTAGACCATTTTACATATCTAGGATCAGTGGTAAATAGCAAATTATCCCTAGATCAGGAAATCAACATCCGGATTGGTAAGGCAGCAACAACAATGAACAGGTTAAGAAAAAGAGTCTGGGAGAACAGGAAGCTTACTGCCAAAACAAAAGTCCTTGTCTATCAAGCCTGTGTCCTTAGTACTCTTCTCTATGGCAGTGAAACCTGGACAACTTACTCACACCAAGAGAACAACTTAAACAGCTTTCATATGCGGTGTCTGCGAAGAATTCTTGGTATTAAGTGGCAAGACAAAATCACAAATACTGAAGTATTGGAAAGATCAGGTTGTGTGACAGTTTATTCCATGCTCAGTCTTCGTAGACTTAGATGGATAGGACATCTTAGGAGGATGGATGATGGTAGAATACCAAAGGATATCTTTTTTGGTGAATTACAGATGGGTAAGAGATCTCAGGGTCGGCCTCTACTACGATACAAAGATGTGTGTAAGCGGGACATGATTGATACAGGCATTGATAATGCACATTGGGAGCAAGTCGCCGCTGAACGTGTTGCATGGAGGGCAAATATCAGAAATGGAATAAAGTCAAAGGAGAAAATTATTGCAGAAAAGTCACACATCAAGCGTTTGAGACGTAAGATGGTGCATGATGGTGGAAATGACCACGTGTTCACATGCACCCACTGTGAACGGACATTTACAGCGCAAATTGGCCTTATCAGTCACACTCGCTACCGCCATAGTTAAAAGTTATTATGCCTTTTTAAAGCACAAACTATCGTCTGTCAAGACGGCAAGGTGCCAATGATGGTTGAGATGTTACTATATTTGGTCTAACTTTTTCTCATTTGGTTGAGAATTTTCCTTCTTTTTATAAGTTTGGATGAGATATTTCTCTCTTTGGCTGATATTTTTTCACCTTTGGCTATCACACTTTCTTACTTGGTTAATACTTTTCCTATCTGGCTAACAACCTTTCCTTGTTTGCATACGTGTGGCCGACCTATTTCTGCATTTGACCGACATTTTTCACATTTGGCTAACATATTTTTCCTACTTGACCAAGGTGTCTTCCATTTGGCTAACAAAGTTTCCTAGTTTTCATAAGTTTGAGCGATGTATTTCGTTATTTGGTCAGTATTTTTCCTCTTTGAGTAACACATTTCCCTAGTTGGTCAATATATGTCCCGTTTGGTTATCAATTTTCCTATTTGTTATATGTTTGGTTGAGAATTTTCCTTCTTTTTATAAGTTGGAACGAGATATTCCTCTCTTTGGATTATATTTTTTCACTTATGGCTCTCAAATTTCCCTACTTGGGCAATATTTTATCCTGTTCGACTAACAAATTTTCCTAGTTTGCATACGTGCGGACGAAATATTTCTGTATTGGCCGATATTTTTCACTTTTGGGTAACAGATTTTCCTACTTGACCTAGGTTTTTCTCCTCCTTTGGTTAACAAAGTTTCCCTACTTTTCATTAGTTTGAGTTAGCTATTTTTGTATTTGGCCTAACTTTTTCCCATTTGGTTGACATATTTTCCTACTTTTTATAAGTTGGGACGGTCTATTCCTGTATTTGTTTTACATTTGGGTATCACATTTTCCTACTTTCGCATTTTGGTTAACAAAGTTTAGCTTTTCTTTAGGTACCTTGTCTAGTGTTTGTGTCAGCTTCTAGTGTTCGTGTCAGCGATTTTTCATTGGTTGTTTCAGTTTTCATTGTGTGTGTGTGTGTGTGTGTGTGTGTGTGTGTGTGTGTGTATGTGTGTGTGTGTGTGTGTGTTTGTGTGTTATTTTGTCGTGTCATTTTTATTATTTTTTTTTAGTCACTGTTGTATCTGTATTTGTATGTGTTATATTTTGACGCTTTTTTCTCCCTTATTTTTGTGCGTTTTCCTTGTTTGGGTCGGTGCCTTATTATCCTATATGTTTATTTGAGTGAGCATATTGTGAAGTTAGTGAGCGCTTATTTGTCGACCGTGATGGAACGGACAACCGATGACCTCATAAGTAGTGTACTTTACGCTATATTTGACGCCATTTTGCCTTGTCATTGCCTTATCGTTGTTTGCTCGTAATGGGCATGCACCCCGGATGCTGTCTCTTTGAGAAATGATCGATATCTCACAATGAGCCTTTTTCGCAGCACTGGAGACACTATCATCACCTCTTAGAACTATAAAATACAGATATTTCAGTAACACCTTACATGGCATACAACACAAACTAGCTTTATACTACATACGATATACAAATACTTAGTGAAACAACAAGCACCCTCGCTATTCTACTACTCCTACTATTACCACCACCACCACCACCACCACCACCACCACCACCAATACTACTACTACTACTACTACTACTACTACTACTACTACTACTACTACTACTACTACTACTACTACTACTACTACTACTACTACTACTACTACTACCAATATTATTACTATTTGTATCCATGGTGTCGGAGATCATAGATTATGGAGTGTCATACTGACCAATGTCAGGCGATAAGTCTCTTGCTGATGTTGGTGACTATTACTACTGGTGCTATTGGTACTATGAGTACCACCATTACATGAAGATAATGCCGTTAATTGGGAATTTCTGTAGTGTGAGTCAACCCCGGAATTGTTCAATGGTGTTAAAGATCGCAATGTGTGGGTGATACGTCCGTTGGTAAGACACGTGATGATGATGATAATTAGTACTAATGTTGGTATTGCTACTACTACTACTACTACTACTATCATTACAAATACCACCTAACATGACCCTTGATGCTGATGACTAATATTACTACGAAACAACTCTACTATTATTACTATACAACCACGCCAATTGTAGACAATAGAGATAAACGTATTAGAACCTACTCGCCCTGATCAGCGCCATCCTTCCCACAGCAGACAGTTTGATACTTCATGACTGAGACACCCCAACCTCTAGACCTAACAACTTGACCACGTCTTGATCATCACCATGTCACTACACCTACTCTCCTCTATAATTTAAGTGGTCACTTGACCACTTGACCACCCCTTGACCACTACTTGACCACCTTTTGACCACGTCAGCGATCGTTTTAAACACCACCATGTCACTACACGTAACTTCCTCTACAATTTAAGTGGTCACTTGTGTGACGAAACGCCTACAGATCGTCAGATCTCTGCATAATAGCCCTTTGAAGGGAGTGCGAGGCGTTGGTCTCCCTTGAAATTAATATCAATTAATAGGGGATTTCCCTAGAAATGTAGTGCGGGGCGGAGCTATTCTAGTTATTTATAGAAAAATCTAGAATGTTCCCTCAAGTGCGTACGTGGGGAATAGCTCTAAGTTCACGAGTGCTTCAGGCAGCACGGGTTGGTGGAACTTAGCGTGACTCTGGTTTTCTTCATGAATCATGAAAGTCACGCGGCCCGTGTAGGCGAGTGGAAGGCGCACTGACATTGTCGTGGTCAGTCGCCCACCAAATCTCAGCGTGAACAGATCGCAGCCAACAGGCTGATGTACTTTTGATGTCAATAATCGCGGCCAGTGCGGACATCGGCAGTCAAGGTTGTGATTCTTCAATCACAGGTTAGTTGAATACTTATTCTATTATTTAATTGTTGTTGTAATGCCGTGCTGAGTTCCCGGAGTGAATTAATTGCCGTCGCAAAATTGAGTTATCCGTTACAGTTGGCGGTTGCATATTTAAGTAGGCTTTATCGATCAGCGATGTAATGTGTTACCTGACAGAACAAGCCGTATTCCACAGCGAGTGGTGTGTACATAAAATAGGCCGAACGATGTGCGTTACAGTGTGTAGCAGTTACTGGTTTGGTTTATTAATTACGCAGGCAAGGCGACAGTTTGTCAGTCATTACATCAACATGCATGACGCTGTAAATGATAAGGTAGAGCTTATTATTAGAGATGTAGAATGTGCTTCGTGACATTAGAATTGTAACTTAATTGTTCTATCAGTGGTGGTGATTTTTCGAGGAATCAAGGTGAGATCAGCAGTGGTGTATTTGCTGTGTGCAGATAGCCGTGTTATTCCGCGTAAGCCGAATGGTGTTGCATCGATAGGATAACAGTTGATAGAAAGTATTCCTGATACTATAGTTACTGCTGGTTGTCATGTCCGTCCGCTATGATGACCGTGCATGTTCCATCGTACGTTTGTCTAGGCAGCGGGAGGTAGGCCGGTACCCCCAACCCGATAGGTAATAGGTCCGACCCAATGCGATCGTGCAGATCCGAAGAGTGAACATACCCGATCGAGGGTGAAGCGGCACTCCGTAATTCGAGGCCGTGGTGTCTAGATAGATCGAGGTTTGAACCTAACCGTGTCTGTCTCGAATATTCTACTTTTCTGGAACCCTGATTCGGTTCATGGAGTACTTGGAGTACTGCCGTGAAGTAGTAGTATATGAGAAGAATAATCCCCCCCAAAAGGTGGAGTCAAAGTTTGGTAGTGGAGTCTGGAGGTTTGCTACATTGGATGACGTGACTTAAGTCGTCACGGGACAAGGTACACGGGACCTAAAGTAGCTGTGTGAAAGTGTAATGGTGGATGGCCACCACAGCTGTGCTCGACCGGCACAGGTATGACTGACCTGAAAGATAGTCAGTGAATACAAGGGCAACTCAGGATCTGGGGCAGGGATCCCAGACCTGACACTATGGCTGTGATATGATTTGGTTATTTAAGTGTAACAAGTCATGAGTTCTCCTTGGTTAATGCTATAGTAATGAATTATCAGGAGTATAATTCATTATAGTCATATAGTTATTAATGTGTGTAATTGATCAGTCCATGGGTTAAGGGATTGATAAATTGCTGAGTCTGTCAGGAAGGAGATGTCCGGCTGGACACCTTCTCGATACAGTAATCCCTACACTGAAAGGAAAGTAAGTGTATATGTTGATTTATGATGGAAGATGAAACCGGATTGGACTGGCACCAGGCGAAGGATGCTTGACAGAGTCATACAGTCGACTCTGTTGCTAGGGGTTATATGTAGCCCAGAACTGTTACTTGACTGAACAGGTGTGCTATTGCTTTTTCTACCATCATTATGCCTATATATTATAGTGACTAAGTAGATCTATGATGTGATGATTTCATACTCATGTTGGTAGACATGAGGAATGTCTGAGAGGCAGGTGACGGGGTGGAGATGCTAGTAGTCTTTGTTGTAGTTGAGTACTCTCACCAACCTCTCCGTGTTTCAGGATCTGTTATTACTATACAGAAGAAGATTCCAGAGCTGCACCATGAGCTCTATGGGCCCACTCATTCCAGTGCCTATCCAGAAGTTGATTGAGGCCATACTGGGAGTGGTCGTCTGATTCTGCGAGATCAATGTTGGAAGGAGCTGAGTGCTGAATAAGTCGGTAGGTCTAGGTTAGGACCTCCGTCAAGAGTCCGACGAGTGTCATCCGATCCTGAGAGGATCCAACACTGAAACGTCTGGTGATTCAAGCCAGTGAAGCACTGGTGACATTCAACCTCAGTGTAAACCTTGGTGATTGCGAGGTCAGGAACTTTCAAGTTGAGTAACGTGATCATTGTTACCGGTCACCATGACCTGTGTTATATGCTTCTAGCCCGGCTGGGTTATGGGACACCATGTATCAATTGATGCTTAAATAGTGTTTCTACATTGGTTACCTTTATGAAGCCAACATGTGGTCCAGTGACCTAGGACATTGATTACAACATTGGTGGGAACACCAGAGTGACATGTTTGTTAAGGTAGGGAGCTATCTCATGCCAATGTGATGAACTGTTGACAATGTTTGGTAAGGTAGGGAGCTACCTCATGCCGTCGTGATGAACTGTTGACAGTGTATGCTAGGTTGTGATTACTACCCATTGATCAGGGTAGTTACATGATACTGTGTGAAGATCTATTGTCCAAGGACATGGAAATAAGGTGAAGTGTTTAGTCACCTGATAGACTTTACCAGTGACATTGTGTGTTCGTGTGGAGCAACCGCTCATTGTGTAGGTGACATATCAGTGTGTGGGTCACTTATGAGGTAGAAGAGTGACCTGGCTCTTGTGTATTTTGAGACGGTGCTACATGTACTTTTTCTGTAAGTGGGAGACCGCTAATATGCTAGGGTCGGCCCAGACTTCATCAGGAGGGTGACGAGGGAAATAGTACGACAGCAAGGAAGGAGCCTTGTTCATCGGTGCAGTGTCAGTCAGGCAGTGGTACTGCGCTTGATCAGCCCTTGCTTGGTTCTCTGTGTGAAGAGGGAACTTTGGAGAGGCAGCAGTCCTTGGAGTTCCAGTCCACTGGAGGAGCCTGGGTGAGTCGCTACCACGACTGGACAACCGCACGAGCTATCGTCCGCCTCCATGATGAATACTCATCTGCGTCTTTGATCTTGTACATAGTTCTTCTAGTCTGGCGTTCAGCCATCCTTCTCTGTGTTGTGGTTGACGTAGTTCAGAATTAAATTTTTTGTTCTCTTAGCTATGACTTTGTGCAGTGATATGACTGGTGTCTGGTCCGAGCCCCCTTGGGGTTTGGAACCCTAGGTGAGGGAGGGAAGGTTCAGCTGTCCCGGCTTGTGTGGGGCCTGGTAGATGTAGAGTGCTATTGAGGTGGTTGGAGCAAAGGCAGGGGATTGCATCTATCGTGGCAAACCAGACCAAGCCCCGGCGGTCTTGTCACAACTTGACCAGTTGACCACCGCTTGACCACCGCTTGACCACCTCTTGACCACTGCTTTACCACCTCATGATCATCACCATATCATTACAACTACTTTCCACTAAAATTTTCCTCACTTGACCACCACTTGACCACTGCTTGACCACTGCTTGACCACCAATTTACCACCCTTTAATCATCACCATATCATTATAACTACTTTCCACTAAAATTGTCCTCACTTGACCACCACTTGACCACTGCTTGACCACTGCTTGACCACTAATTTACCACCTCACGATCATCACCATATCATTACAACTACTTTCCACTAAAATTTTCCTCACTTGACCACTGCTTGACCACTGCTTGACCACTAATTTACCACCTCACGATCATCACCATATCATTACAACTACTTTCCACTAAAATTTCGTCACTTGACCACTACTTGACCACTTGACCACTGCTTGACCACGTCATCGCACACTTTAACCACCACCACATCACTACACGTACTTTCCCCTTTAATTTAAGTGGTTACTCCACCACATGACCAACACTTGACTACTACTTGACCATTACTTGACCACGTCATCACACACCCTTAACTATAAGCGGTCACTTACTATGTTTGTGTTTTTTTTTTTCTTCTATATATATCTTTTATTAACATTATTATATACCTTCTTTTGATCGTTTGTTTTCTTTATTGATGTTTCATGTCGTATTTTTTATGTCGTACCTATAATTACTTGACCACGCACGCCACCTATGATGAGTCACTAGACCACGTCACCTCTGATGAGTCACTTGACCCCGCCCACTTAAAATAATCATATCAGGAGTTATCGCCCTTTGAGGCGCAAAATCGATAAGTGCTAAAAATAGATTGCAATTTGCGCCTCAAAATCGATAAATGGTTGATTTATATAGTCCTCCTCCTCCTCAAAAATTCGCGTGATAACCACCGCCTACACTACTCAGGTTGACTAGTTCTGCAGAACTTGGTGGAGTATTGATACGTGACAAGGCAATAGTGGTTGCGGCCTTGTGGGAGCACGTGCACACCTCGGAGGAGCAAATGGATTACCATAGTCTGGCAAGAATGAGACAGCGAGGAGTGACGAGGGGATCTGGCCGATGCTCAACGCTCAGAGGAAAGGCGAGACGGACTTATAATCAGATTGCTACTGCTACTATTAGTGTTATAACTCTTCGCTTGCTGCTGAGGATGGGGACGTAGCACTTATGGGAATGCTCCGAATGCTGTGATGTCGATTCCTAAATCAATTAATCAATCAATCAATCAATCAATCAATCAACCTTAAGTTGTCTTTGCTGTGACCAAGCCCTCAATGCTGTGTTGGGCAATCGCTTCACTGTTTACACCTTCTGGAACAAGTGTGTGTGTGTGTGTGTGTGTGTTTGTGTGTGTGTGTGTGTGTGTCTCTCTCTCTCTCTCTCTCTCTCTCTCTCTCTCTCTCTCTCTCTCTGTGTTGGTGAGGGATATGTGTGTGTATGTGTGGTGCGTGGGTTGGGAATATTGCGTGGTAGGGGGTGTATGTGATGTGCGGGTGGGGGATTGGGTTAAGACATGTGTGGGTGGGTGGAAGTTGTATGTGTGGGTGGTGGGGTGTGTGTGAGTGGTTTGGGGATGTATGGGTGGTTAGGGAGATGTGTGTGTGTGTGTGGGGGGGGGGGTAGGGACATGTCAGTTGGTTGGGATGTGTGTGTATGGTTTGGGGATGTGTGAGTGGATGTGCGATGTGTGGGTTGGTGGGGGATTGTGTGCGTGGGGAGGGGAATATGTGGTCGATGGAGATGTGGCTGCGGGATGGGTGGTTGAGGTGCGGGTGGGGAGATGATGTGTGGGTTAGGATGTGGATGGGCGTGGGATGTGTGGATTAGTGGGGGAATGTTAGTGGGTGGCGAGTGTGTTTTGGTTGGGGGATCAGATGAGGGTAGTGTGTGTGGGTGGGGGATGTGCGCGAGGGGGATGGGTCGGTTGGTGGGGTATGTATGTGTCCCTGGTGTGCATGTGTGTGGGTAGGTGGGGGTGTGTGTGTGGGTGGGGTGATGTATGGATAAGTGGGAGATGGGCCTCATAGCATGTTAATAAGCCTTGTTTATGTTTACAACATTCATTTCACAATGTTTATTTTTCTTCCTATGTAAATGTATAATGCTCTTGATGAATGAAAGACGAGTGATTGGAAGGGCCGAATGTAAGACGGGCCTGCGCGCCCAATTTGTGACCCTAATAAAGTTGATTTGATTTGATTTTCTCTCTCTCTCTCTCTCTCTCTCTCTCTCTCTCTCTCTCTCTCTCTCTCTCTCTCTCTCTCTCTCTCTCTCTCTCTCTCTCTCTCTCTACTATTTCAAGTGCCTAATATAATTTAAAAAATCGTCATAACAAGATTTCACCAGTAACATTTCTCGTTGGAAGAGGCGAGGGCCCTCTAAGCTATCCTCACCACCTTCTTGGGAGTACACAATGCTATACACTTGTCTTTATAAATTGTTGCTTTCCACTACTACACTTACAGCGGAATGCAGTCACAAAAGACATGGCGGTGATTTGACTGACAAATTACAATCAGATTCAACTTTTTATGTAGTACAACATTCTTCTGTTGTCACTGTAGCCGTGGTTTGTTTTCACTGTATGTGTGGCTTGTTTCCCTACGTTGATATGGTACAGCTTCAAGCCTTGCAGGATTCGGGCGTACTCCACAGAACGGAATCAACATTTGACTGACAGAATTCTGTTGACTGTTTAAAACAGCAATAAAACTATTTACATTTTATGTTGCGCTGACATTGTTCTTGTCACGGTCTGTGTTACAAAGTATGGGTTAAATTTTAAAAAAAAATACAAGTGGCGGCAGGCAAGACCTTAAGGAGTTAATATGAATTCAATTACAGACGTTACTGTTCGAGCAGTTGCGGTAGATTAGGGGTACTTGAAGCATGTAACTCTGCACGTAGCAAGCCTGTCTTCACCCTGCTCAGCATGCCCAGTTTCTAATGATTGTAACCATTCATGATCTGAGATGAACTCCCAAAAACAATTGTGTTTTTCGAAAGGCGGCTTTTAGCTCTTACGGTGGGAGATTGCAGATGTCTCATCGTTGCTATGTAATTCCTTCCTTCATTTAGTATCCTGTCCTTTGCAGAACCTCCCATAACAATCTTCCGGAAAACCTCTCGATCACGAGCAAGATGTCACGCGTCCGATACACCCATCTAGAGATCATCCACCACCAATCTTCTTTTTGGCATTCTTCTTCCTCTCTGCCCAGGCATATACCAGTCGATTATTGTTCTCCCCAAACATTCGTGACGTTTCAAGTGACCAAAATATTTCAATTTTCTTTGTTTTATCGTCTTTAATAGACAACATTCTTCAATATTCAGTTCTTGAAGCATTGATGCATTTGTTCTTTCCTTTTTCCAAGATATTCTTTAAACTCGTCTATAACATTTATATTCAAAGGCATTTATAAGTAAGTGTCCAGGTCTCACAGGCTATTGTTGCAATGGGAAAGATGCATGCTCTTAAAAATCTAATTTTTGTAGTTCTGTCTGTCCCATTCCATAATTTATTCAGTTGTTTTAGTCGTTGAAGAGCAATTGATAGTCGTCGTTTAATTTCTTTCATTGTGTCACCTTTGTTGATAATCAATGACCCAAGATATTCAATATTTTCCACCACCTCCAATTTTTCCTCATTAAACATCTTTCTCCATAGTGGTTTTATCTGTTTGCATTATCTTTGTTTTGCAATGTTAAGATATAAGTTGTGATTTTCACTATTCAATTGGGTTGAGGCTATTATGTTTTCTATACCAGTCTGTGTTGTGAATAGCAATACTGTATCATCAGCATACCGAATCTCTGGTATGTCATGACCACCGATACTTAGGGCATCATATAGTTCCCTGTTTAAATAATATCTGATATGTCTCATTATATTTTCGGCGTACAAGTTAAACAAAAAGGGTGACAGCACACAGCCCTGACGGACTCCTCGCTTGATGTAAACCAATCTGATGTCTCGCCATCTATTCTAACTGTTGCTTGTAGGTCTGGATAGAACATTTTTATGAGTTGTGTTACATGTTATAGAAAGCCCATATTCCTCATGATTTCCCAAAGTTTCTGATGTTGAACACAATCAAATGCCTTTGAATAATTCACAAAACATGAGAATAGTTTTCAATTAAATTCTCTGCACTTCTCTATTATTATACGTATGTTAAGCATGTGATCTCTTGTTCCTCTTCCTTGTCTAAATCCAACTCGAACCACGTTAATTTCTTCTTCCATTTACTTACGAATTTTTCCATTATGATTTTTAGTAGAATTTTACTGCATGACTGATCAGAGCAACAGTTATATAGTTGGTGCATAAATAAACACACATAGTATTATTTGACGCTCACAGAAAGAGAAGAAGGAAATAGAGACTAGAAGACGCACTAGACAACATAAAATCTGAAAGCTATAGTTACCGACCGGGATCGAACCTGTCGCCTCCAAATGACGACGGCACCTCACTGCAGGAACAAGTGTACTTCGACTCACAACCAACTAGACACTCCAAAATAGTGTCTTCATTGGTCATGTCTATCATACACATGAACCTAACAACTATGGAATACGGACAGAATTCGTATCAAACCATTGAGATAGCACCATAGCCTCATAATGTATATTAAACCAGCATAGGTCAAATAACAAACACATAAAAACAGTGGGCCGTAATGTTGTTGTCGACTATATATGAACAAACATTTAAAGATAAGAAATGATTGGTCGGTTCTAATGCTGTACACGTAAACACAAGAAATCAATGGGGGGGGGGGGGGGGGGGGAACCGTTGGGGCCACTAAGACATTACACAAATAAACACGCATAGTATTATTTGGCGCTCACAGAAAGAAAAGAAGGAAATAGAGACTAGAAAACGTTCTAGACAACATAAAACTTGAAAGCTATAGTTACCGCTGCAGGAACAAGTGTACTTCGACGTACGAACAACCAGACACTCCAAAAAAAAGTGTCTTCATTAGCCATGTCTATCATACACATGAACCTAACAAATATGGGATACGGACAGAATCCGTATCAAACCATTGAGATAGCACAATAGGTCAACTAATTTATATTAAACCATCATTGGTCACATAACAAACACACAAACACATATGACAGTAATGCAGTTGTCGAATATATATGAACAAATATTTAAAGAAGAGAAATGATGCTATCTCAATGGTTTGATACGAATTCTGTCCGTATTCCATAGTTGTTAGGTTCACGTGTATGATAGACGTGACCAATGAAGACACTTCCTCATTGCTCTGACAATATTGCCCATGTAACATCGTCGTTGTGTGTATAAAACCGTCCTCATTGCTCTGACAATATTGCCCATGTAACATCGTCGTTGTGTGTATAAAACCTTCCTCATTGCTCTGACAATATTGATTGTGTAATATCGCTTCTATGTGTTGATTGATTCATTGATTTAGGAGCCGACATCACAGCATTCGGGGCATTCCCATAAGCGCTCCGTCCCCATCGTCAGCAGCCAGCGAAGAGTTCCAACACTAATAGTACCAGTAGCAATCTGATTATATGTCCGTCTCGCCTTTCCTCTGAGCGTTGAGCGTCGGCCAGATCCCCTCGTCATTCCTCGCTGTCTCATTCTTGCCAGACCATGGTAATCCATTTGCTCCTCCGAGGTGTGCACGTCCTCCCACAAGGCTGCAACCACGCCTGCCTTGTCATGCATCAATACTCCACCAAGTTCTGCAGAGCCAACCAGAAGGTTTTATACACATAACAACGTTGCTCTCAACCTCATTGCTCTGACAATATTGCCCATGTAACATTGCTGTTATGTGTATTCTACCTTCCTCATTGCTCTGACAATATTGCTTGTGTAACATCGTCGTTATGTGTAAAATACCTTTCTCATTGCACTGACGATATTGCCTGTGTAACATCGTTGTTATGTGTTTAAAACCTTTCTCGTTGCTCTGACAATAATCCCTGTGTAACATCGTTGTTGTGTGTATAAAACCTTCCTCATTGCTCTGAAAATATTACCCATCTAACATCGATGTTATGTGTATAAAACCATCCTCATTGCTCTGACAATATTGCCCATGTAACATCGTTATGCCTGGCGAAGGTGATACGGACGCAGTTTGTAATCCCGTATACCCACGTTCGAAACCCAACAGCGTGTGATTTGGCAGCAAACCGCCTTGCGTTGGTTTTTCTACGAAAAGGTATGGGTGCCGGTCTTTCAGTAAGCAATGGCAAACTAATTAACCTAAACTTGCCAAGAGATCACAACAGCAAAAAAATGCTGGTGTTGACTGCAACATCCTGTAAAGGATATGCAATTAACTTTATTTTAAATATCGTTGTTGTTGTTGTTGTTGTTGTTGTTGTTGTTGTTGTTGTTGTTGTTGTTGTTGTTGTTGTGTAGTATCTTGCTCAATCTTCTGAATATATTTCCTGTGTAAAATCGTTGATGGTGTTGTATGTAGCACCCTCCTAATTGCTCTGAAAACATTGCATATGTAACATCGTTGTTATGTCCATACTATTTTCTTTAATGCTCTAAAATATTGCCAGTGTAACATCGTTGTTGTTGTTGTTAAGAGAATTACAGATACTTGAGTGCATGCTGTATTTGTATGTAAACACAGTTTCATGATTTTTGAATTCACATTCCATAGCAGACCAAACGAAAAATCAAATCCCAGACTTAAACAGAAGGAGGTAACACTGCTAACCATAGACCACAAGTGACAATTGACGAGACTATTCTACATTAACTGTTCACAGTTATCCGCATTTGCTATTAAACGTTTGAAAAGTTACAGTTAGCAGCATGTCACGCGTGTTAGTGTGGGAGATAATGCAAATATGGCACCTCGACACCGCAAGGTACAAGAGGAACATGATGAGATTAAATGAAATGAGATGGCTTAAGAAGTAGTCCAATGTATTCCTGTATAATATGCTGGATGAGATAACGGCTGCTGTGTAATGTAGATCACAGCGCCTTACATACGAATCATGATTACAGAATACGGTTCGATATATGTAACGACCACCAAGTTATCTTTATCTCCGACGTTGTGGGGGTCAACATGACCTAGTGCATACGAAAGCTGGCTTTTAAAACTTCCAGTGTGCTGAGGTAGAGAGTTCAACCCTATACCGGTCAGCTGCACTAAAATGCCGACTTCTGGTCCCTGACATGTATACGTAAATTACAAGTACCTCAGACGTCGGAGACTGTTCGCCTGATGGCAAGAGACAGTGGTAATAAGAACAGCTAGTCCTCACGCAAACATCAGTCGTCCAGTGCACTCCCTAACAGTGGGAACTACTAGAAGTCGTATAACGTGTAGCACTATACTTAAGTTCAAGGCGAGCTCACAAAACCAATCAACAAACAAACAAACAAACAAACAACTCCTGCACGTATTGCACATTTAAACGAGTCTTGCTACATCGCCAACACTACCAGTCACTTCATCAACTCGAACTACAACTACTGTATCTGTGCTAATAAAACAACAATTACTATTGTTATTAATAATGCAACTATTGCCACTGATATTAATAATACAGCTATAGATAATAATACAGCTATTACCACTGTTGTTGTGTTAATATTACTGTTACTACTACTGATAATAACACAACTGTTACTACTGTAGCTGATAATACAGCAATTACCCCTGTTGTTAGATTAATGCAAAAATCAGCACTATAGATAATAATACAATAATTACCAATGTATCTAATAATACAACTATCACTACTGTTGCTAATAATACAACAATTACCACTGTAGTTAAATTAATACAACAATTACCACTTTTGCTAACAATACAACTATTATCTCTGTTGTTAATAACACAATTAATATCACTGTAGTTAAATTACTATAACAGTTACCACTTTTATTTATAATACAACAATTACCATTGTTGCTAATAATGCAACTATTACGAATGTTGCTAATAATACAATAATTACCAATGTAGGTAATAATACATATATTACCAAATCTTACTAATAATACAATAATTGTCATTGTTGCTAATAATACAACATTTCCACCGTTGTTAATAATACAACTATTACCACTGTTGTAATAATACAAATATTACCATAGTTGCTAATAATACAATTATTACCACTGTAGTTAAATTACAATAACAATTACCACTTTTGTTTATAATACAACAATTATCAGTGTTGCTAATAATACAACTATTACCACTGTTGCTAATAATACAACAATTACCACTGTAGTTAAATTAATATAACAATTACCACTGTGACTAACAATACAACTATTACCTCTGTTGCTAATAACACAATTATTACCTCTGTAGTTAAATTACTATAACAGTTACCACTTTTGTTTATAATACAACAATTACCACTGTTGCTAATAATACAACAATTACCACTGTTACTAATAATACAACAATTACCAATGTAGCTAATAATACATATATTACCAATCTTACTAATAATACAATAATTGTCATTGTCGCTAATAATACAACATTTCCGCTTTTGCTAATAATGCAACTATTATCAATGTAGCTAGTAATACAATAATTGTCACTGTTGCTAATAATACAACTATCACCAATGTTGTAATAATACAACTATAACCATTGTTGCAAATAATACAATTATTACCTCTGTAGTTAAATTACTATAACAATTACCACTTTTGTTTATAATACAACAATTACCACTGTTGCTAATAATACAACTATTACCACTGTTGCTAATAATACAACAATTACCAATCTAGCTAATAGTACATATATTACCAATCTTACTACTAATACAATAATTGTCATTGTTGCTAATACTACACTATTTACCACTGTTGCTAATAATACATCTGTTACCAATGTTACTAATAATACAATAATTGCCACTGTTGCTAATAATGCAACAATTACCAAGTAGTAGTTGCAGAAGGCCTCTTGCAGTCATGATGGACTACAGAGTTGTGCCGCTGGGGAGGTACCTGGCAGCACCGCTGGTGAATGAATAGTCCAATGCGAGAGTGACAACCACTGTCACAGTTTCCGTATCTGTAAGATGAGGCAAGTCCCGCAGTAAGTGACTGCGTTTTAAGCCTGTGCCACCTATCCTCAGTTTCTTGGATCAGATTGCGCTCAAAGATCACCAGTCCGTTTCGTACATCTCTTCTCCAGGAACATCTGCCTGTTGCAACTCTTTCCCACGTGTCTGGCTCTATGCCAAGGGTTTTAATATCTTGTTTACACACATCCCTATATCTCATTTGGGGTCTTCCAGTTGGCCTCTTCCCTGTGGCTAATTCTTCTTATAGGAGATCTTTGGGAATACGTTCATCCCCCATTCGAGATACGTGGCCCAGCCACCGGAGGCGTCTCTGCTTGAAGAGGGAATGCACTGTCGTAATATCTGCTCTTTCAAGCACATGTTTGTTTGTTATGTGGTATTTCCATGATATGCCCAGAATAAGTTTCAGACATCTCATATAGATGTATAGATATATAGATCATATATTATATAGATATACTTCCGGTACAATGGCGGTAAAATGACGCGTCACTTTTCGGGGGGGGGGGGGGGGGGGGGGGGGGGGGGGGTGGGGGGACGCTATTTAGTGTTTTCCTTTGGATTTCGTGTGATTTCCTAGGGATCTCCTGTGAATAGTGTTTTCCTGTCGATTATGTGATGTTATTTTGTGTTCTTTTATTGGAAGTTTTCAAAAGAAGCCACGGAAGGCAGGTGGTGGATACAATTTTGAGGGCAGCAGACAGATATTGGTTGGTCATGGTCTCGAGTTCACGACGGCAGGCAGAGGAGGTCTTCTTGAGTCAATGGCTGCGGTCTCCGACCAGTACGGTCACTGCCATAGAGGAAAGCAACGGCAAACTACCTCTTTAAAAGTGCCTAGTATATCATGATTCGCTTAAAGACTGATCATCGCAAGACAAGGACAGAGACGTTAAAATTAGCAACATGGAACGTTAGGACGTTAAACGACGACGAAAAATTAGAGAACATAAAACCAGAAATTGAAAGGGAAAATATTTATATTTTAGGTGTGTGCGAAACGAGATGGACAGGATCAGGCATCAAGATAGAAGAAGATTTCAAGATTATTTATTCTGGAGGTGAAGATCGTCATAGGGGAGTGGCAATTATTTGGACCGGACAACATCAAATTCTGTTCAAGGATATTGGGCCGTGTCGGACAGAGTTCTACTAGTTAAATTAAGTGGCAGACCTTTTAGCATAAATATTATTCAAGTATATGCCCCAACAGGAGAATCCAGTGAAGATAGTGTAGAATAATTTTATAATGACATAGAGTCTGCCTTAAAGAAATGTAAAAATTCAGAAATAAACATCATAATAGGGGACTTCAATGCAAAAGTAGGAAATCAAGGGGATAGATACACAGTAGGAAACTATGGTTTAGGAGAGAGAAATGAAAGAGAATACAGACTCGTGGAGTTGGCAAAAGAACAGGAAATGATTGTAGGAAACACATGGTTTAAGCAACACCCTAGAAGATTATGGACATGGAGGAGTCCTGATAGCAGGATAAGAAACCAGATTGACTACATTCTTATTAGCTTAAGATTTAGAAACGCGCTAACAGTAGCAAAAACAGTTTCCAGTGCTGATTGTTATAGTGACCACAGATTACTCACAGGAACATTGAGGATAAAGTTGAAGAAAGTCAAGTATATAACAGGAAACACTAAATATGATTTGTGTACATTGAGTAATGACAAGGAAATACAAAACAAATTCAACATAGAAGTACAGAACAGATTGAAATATTGTCTGATCCAGAGATATTATTTCAGGATGTGGATGATCAATGGGAAACGTTGAAGAATTCAATCAATGTGGCTGCAGAAACAACTATTCCAAAATTAAAGAAGGTGGGTCGTAAGAAATGGATGACTGAAGAAATTTTACACCTCATGGAAACAAGAAGACTCAACAAAAATAATTCTGTCAAATATGAAGAAATTCACAGACAAGTCAGTCTATAGTGTTTTCTCTGAAGGTGATGTTTTATACACTGAGAATGCATGTCTATTTATCTCCAGGACTGGAAGCATTTCTTCAGAGTGTGCTTCAAACCAGTCGGCTGACTTAGTTTGCTTCTTGACAAATGTTGATAGTGCTGTATTGTAGATGGTGTCGCGAAAATGACTCCATCTCTCGGTGGCAGTTCCGTTTTTGAGGCCAGGCAGAGTCTCTGCCAGAGCCAGGTTGAATTTGTTGACCTTCTCTTTGTTTTGGGTGCCGCTTGTGTCAATGCGTGGTCCTCTTCAACAATTACCACTGTTGCTAATAATACAATTACAACACCCTCATCTATCAGTGCTACTAGTACGATCGCAACAACTACCACTAACTACACCTAGTTCATAACTGGCAAATCGCATCAAAAGTCACGTTTAATACTGATTGTGTCACACAGTGTTTCTAGAATCAACATTTTTATATTATCTAATAATATTCCCAAACATCAGATGCACTGAACCAAGCAGAAACAAGTCAATGTATTTAATTAGTCGGATACTTTAATAACAGCAGATGGAAGAAGTAGCGAGGAAGTTAAATGTTCATTAACCCAAACAAAAGCAGCATTTTACAAGATAACGAACATTCTCTATAATTTTTCTTTACCAATGTAGATGAGGAAAAGATTTCCAAAGAGTTTTATTCAGCCATTTCTGATGTATAATAGCGAACCATGGACAATTAGCAATCAGATGAGGAATTATGTGGCGGATGCGGAGATGTCATTTTATAGACGCATGATGCGAACACGGTGGGAGGTTGGAAAGGGAAATAAAGACATCTATAATAAATTAATTCACACAGAAAATTGGTTACTCGTATCAGAAGAAGATATTCCACATTCTTTGGACTTGCCACGAAAAGAGGAAAGCAGGAAGGAGCAAATTGTCACAACTCGAAAGAGGAGAAGAGTAGGCAGGGGGAGGCCAAGAACGAAGAAGCTGAACAGTTAGGCATCATAGCATGGAGGAACATCGGTTTCAGAAATGATTGGCAGCTCACGAGACCGTGAGCTGTGGAGCAGACATGGCCACCAAAGCCACACGACACGGACTATAAGAAAAGCCCCAATACTTATAGTGCCATGTGCAGTCTGATGGTGTGTCCGTCTAGTCTTTCCTAGGAGTACCGAGTGTCGGCCATATTTCCTTGTCCCTGCCTACAGCTACCATTCTTTCCACGCCATGATGATTCATCTGTTTTGTTTACCCTGTTTACCCTTCTGCCTTATCATGCACCACTGCAACACCCAGCGGAGCAGACCAGGCCAATCTATCCGCCTGCTCTTTTCCCAAACTTTAGCATGCCCTGGAGACAAGATCCAGCGGATGTCATTGTTTTGGATGTAAGAATTGATGTTTGCCAATCTGCAGGAAGCATGCCTGTGTTCAACCTTCTTAGCAAGCTCACAAACGGTGTCAAGTGTTTGACCACTGAAATACCGTAGCCATTTAACCGCACAGTGAGTTAGGGAGTACAGCAAGGAAAGAAGACGCCAGAGTCTCCCAACTAGAAGGTACACTCAGGAGATTGAAGCCAACATGGGCAAGAAGCGATTTCGACTCCAAGCACACCGGACCGACAGGCAGCTCAAACATGCAGGGACACATTTCATGCTGCCGTTTTAATTTACCCAAACTGGTATTAACGCCAGACCCAATTTGTTGTTAGATGTTACCGAGCGATTTTATGAGGTCATTCCTGAGCCCCCTTCGGAACGATGTGTACAATAAAATCCACTGTATTAGACAGTCCGTTAAATATATGGGCGTTTAGTTGATCTAGCGTCGAAGTGCACTTGTACTTGCAGCGAGGCTCTAACGTCATTTGACAGGTTCGAATCCCGGTTGGTAATTGTACCTCTCAATTTTAATGTTGTCTAATGTGTCATCTAGTCTCTAATTCTGTCATCTACTTTTGTGAGAGCCAAACGATGTGTGTGTGTGTTAATTTACGAACTAGAAAGTCGGTAATCTGTTAGACTATTTACTCACGTTTAAACAGAAGTGTGATCTCTCTTTATCAGTTTCACGTTACATGCTCTAGTCATACTTACATATGATACTTGTATTTCAGGTTAAAATGTAGATTTATAATAAATGGCATATGTCCATATCAGTACACTGTATGTCGTTCAACATATTTTCCAGATATTGCCAAGACGGATAAAGACATGTTGCCTATTGTGTTGGACATTGAGAACGAGAAGAACTCTGTTCTGGGTAACAACAGCACTTGAAGCAATAAGTTGCATATTCTTTACAACCCCGGAATTTATTCGTTGCTTGTGATTTACAATACTGTTTTACATTCACTAGTTTGCCATTGTATTCTAAGCAGCTGACGTCTAATATCTTCTAAATCAACGCAAAGCGGAATGCGAATAAATAAGGCTCAATTGAAATTATCCCAGCCTCAATACAAGAAGCATCAAGTGATCATCAAAACTGTCGTGGATGACATGGGAGCTTGGATATGCAAAACGAAATGTATATGGTTCCAATAGGAAGCACCGAGAGGAGAGAGGTATAACGTCTTCTTTAAGCACTTAGCGCTAAAACTACTCACAGTAATGCAATTTGCTGAATGGATAGACAGCATTCGAAAGTCACACCAAATATCACTTACCTGGATGTACTCACCCGGACACGGCGGAGTAGATTGCAATTAACGCCATGCCCAGCTGGCATGTAATGCACGAATACAAGCAGAAAGAAGCATGGAATGGGGATATCTTGTGTGCCTGAAAGATGATATTGATAATGCACTATGGCACAACAAATATATGACAGGACGTTTACGTACGGACTACGATTATAATCTAGATGTACTTGTGTACTATATCTAGCTTGATGGTTACAATGTTAGACATAAATGCAAACATCTGACACCAAAGTCCTACAACGCCTGCCTGGACTATGCCTCAGACATGACACTAGACAAATGTTGTTGTTTTTTTGTTCGCATATGGTTTACAGGACATCGCTGTCAACATCAGCACCTTTCAGCTGACTGTTGATTTCTTGGCAAGATCACGCTCAGTAGTTTGCCATTGCTTTCTGAGCGACGACGCGGAGAGAACCGATACCGATTCTCGCGCAACGGCACGTTACTTAAGAGAGTAAACGAGATTACGGAGAAAGTAGACAAGTGGTTAGAGGTAGCAAATATTCAAGACCATTTTACGACACACCCAGGCCAACGTTTGAGGACATGGTGATATCGACCATCCATGCCTTCATGGCAACCTGATTACAGGAACAATGAACTCTCACGCCGGTGTCTTCTTTCAATACAGACAAATCCATCTTCTACTGGAGAGACGAATTTAATCGTGAAATGAAATCGCATGACCGGAGTTTAAAACCTTCATAAACCTAATTACCAATCAAAGAAGGCCATGGAAGTATCTTGCAGAGACTGTAAAAATAGTTATGCATCAAGGACATATAAGAATCCCGACACCCTAAAAGCACACCGGCTAGCACGATGTTTGTTTCAGTACGACTTTCAATATTCTTTTTCTTCTTATAATCCACGCCACGTTGCGTTGGAGAAAGTGCCTCTCCAGTCTTATGTCCCTCGTGCTTTCAATCATTTATGATACAGACGTACCTCCTTTCCATGATGTCAAACTGCCCAACATCTTCACTCTTGATCTCCCCCAACCTGTCCTCCTTACGGCCTTATTGATATGACGATATTCTCTAGCCTTCTTCCACTTCTCGTGACATCTCCATATAATAAGGACTGTCTTCCTCTCCTTTATGAGTTAACATCTTTCAATATATCTTTATTATTCATTCTTCTTTGTGTCCACAGAATTCTCATTATTCTTCTATAAAACCACATCTCCGTAGTATCCACATAATTTCTCACTTGTCTCCTAATTGTCCATGATTTGCTTTCCTATATCAGAACTGGCGTAAAATAGCAGTTAAAGGGTTCTTACCTTGACTGTCAACGATAAATTGCAGCGAATATTCTTCATCGTGTGAAATGCTGCCTTTTATTCTGGACTTAACCTCCTTAATGCATCTTTTACCTGCTGTTATCAAAGTACCTAAATACTTAAATACATTGATTTGCTTCAGAATGGTTCCGTACTTTGATTTAGCATTTGGGTATATTCTTGTCTTTCAGCATATTAATAAACATATTAAAGAGTACGTGCCATGTCTCTTGTCGTATTGTCTACCTGGGAAGTCATAATACTTCACCTAGACAACGAACGTGACTCTGTTCTGTGAGATCTTCAAGTCCAGGTGTCTGTGCCTGTCTCTCAGGCTGCGTTTGTTTATCATGTCACCAAAGAACCACCATCGTCTATAGTTTATACCAATTGTCACTGTGTACACACACCCCACGTCATTCTCTATCGACCACCCTCTCAATGAGTGAATCAAAGAAAACGAGAAGTAAGATAGATAAACTGTGCTAGAACACAAGCACAAGTGACAAAACAGCCTTTGTCAGTACAAACAATAACCATACACTGATACAACTAAATGAATACATGGCCATGAAAATACAAGGGTAAGTTCATAAGTAAGTCACAAATGGCTGTAGAAAAATAACTAACTATGATAACAACTTGCTTGCTTGCTTGCTTGTGTTCGTTGGCTTGAGCTCCAACGCGAAGTCCTGTATGTCGGATGAAGACATCCTGTTGTCCAACATCAGTGTGATGTCATACAGGACCTGAGGTTTGCGTGAGTATCCTTTGTCCCATGTCTGGCTTATTGGTGTGCAGACTGGTGGTTCCTCGCCGTACAGGCAGACACTCTCCGACTTCGGAGGAATCAGCGATCCTATTGACTTCAGCCAGGACCCCGAAGGGACCTGTTGCCCAGGAAGCTCGACGAGGACGCGTCAATAGGTCTTGGCCAGTATATAACCCGGCCCTGGTGCCTTGGAAACACCTCTGCGTCCCTGATAACAACTTGAAACCAGTATATTTTTATACATACATTATCCCTTTATTTATCACTATAATTTCCACCAACATCGATGCAATTATCCCATCGTTTCATCAGTCCTCCCAAACCGGCTACATAGAACTGTGTGCCCTGTTTTCTAAACCACGTTTTCACTTCACATTCATCTTCAACGCCATTCGCAAAATGTCTCCTGCCAAGATGGATTTTCAGTAGACTTAGCCCTCCCCCCTCCCCCAACCCAGCGATTTCCCGTAAAGCGTAGAAAAAGTTACACGGGCGAGTCAATAAGTAAGTCACACAGTTCTGTGGGATGGCAGGTAAATGAAAACAGATCACGCAGATTTATGCAGCCGGTATGGGAGGACTAATAAAACGATGGGATAAGTGCATCAATCCATCCATTATGTGCCATGCCGATAAGCGTGGGCGGTCATGTTTTGCCATCTCACTCGATAACAAGAGTGTTGGATCAGCTCCGTGTTCCTTGCCTCGACCGTGCCATGCGGCCAAGCCATCCAGGTATTTACTTCTCGGTCTTCCCCTTGCTCTCTTCCTTTCGATCTTGCCAGTTGAAAACAAGTTCTCCAAGTCATTTCTTCTCATAACATGTCCAAAATTTTTTGACTGTCTACGTCTAATGTCTATAATCAGTTTAAGATCTTCATTTGTTTCTTGAAGGACTTGTTCATTGATTTTTCTGTATGTCCATGGTATTCTTTGCATTTTCCTCAGAAACCACACTTCTAAAGCCATCAGATGTTTTTCAGCTTGACTGCTCATTGTCCAAGCTTCACATCCATATACAAATACAGGTTCTATGTAGCACCTCAACACTCTTTTTCTCGATTCAGTTGCCATTTTTATTATTGGTCAGTATGTTTTTCATCTTGCTAAAGGATACTTTTTCCATGGCGATTCTTGTACTAATCTCTTCAAGGCATCTCCCATCAGATGTTATTACTGTTCCGAGATAATTGTACCTATTCCTTGTTGGAGAATATTCGCATCAATGTTGGTGGAAACTATGTTGAGAAATAAAGGGACAATGTATGTATAAAAATAAACTGGTTTCAAGTTGTTATCTTGGTTAGTTAATATTCTACAGCCATTTGTGACTTACTTATGAACTTACCATCGTGTATGTGTGTGTGTGTGTGTGTGTGTGTGTGTGTGTGTGTGTAGAGCAGTCACTAAGAAGAAGAATGCCAGACATGTATGGTTAAATGACATCAATAACATCCAAAAGGAAGAGCATTATAGAAATGAATGTAAAGAGGCTACAAAAATAGTCAGACAGCAGAAGCGAGAATATATGAGTAATATAATCAAAGATATGGAAACTAATCACCAGAAAAATGAATCCAGAAAGTTTTTTAAAGTACTGAAGTCAATGAAACGAGGGCACCAACAAAACACATATGGTTTAAAAGACAAAAATGGGAATATGATAAATACCAATGAAGAAATGTGCAACACATGGAAAGAATATTTTATTGAATTACTAAATTGTGAAGTTCCAAGTAACATTTTCCCACAGGAAGAGGTTATAACATGCGAACCACAAATTGAAGAACCTACATTTGAAGAAATCCTATATGTAATCACACGACTTAAAAACAATAAGGCAACTGGGACTGATGGAATTGCTGCTGAATTTATAAAGGCAGGTGGCCATGCATTACATCTAAAGCTATACGAACTAATAATAAAAATCTGGAGGACAGAAGAATTACCCCATGACTGGAAAGAGTCATTATTGATACCTATCTTTAAGAAAGGAGACAAGTTCCAATGTGGAAATTATAGAGGAATATCACTACTGTCCACAAGCTATAAGATACTATCCGCAGTATTACTAAATAGACTAAAACCATATTCAGAAGACATATTAGGTGACTACCAGGCGGGTTTTAGACAAAACAGATCAACAATAGATCAGATATTTATCTTACGACAAATAGCCGAGAAACATTGGGAATATAATAGAGATCTCCATAACATTTTTGTGGATTTTAAAAAGGCTTATGATAGTGTCCATAGGAATAGTCTATGGAATGTTATGCAGGAATTTGGAATACCAAGGAAGTTAATTAACATGACCAAACTATGCATGGAAGATACTTATAATATAGTAACATATAAAGGCAGGAAATCAGACCCCTTCCAAATAACATCTGGCTTGAAACAGGGTGATGCACTATCGCCGCTACTCTTCAATCTGGCTCTAGAGAAAGTTGTAAGGAAGGTAAAGGAGGAATGTGATATTGGAGGAACATCCAAGCTGCTTGGTTATGCAGATGATATAGATATTATAGGGCAAAGTGAACAAAAGACATTAGAAATATTGACTCACTTAAAGGAAAAAGCCCAACAGATGGGGCTGGTTATCAACCAAGATAAGACAGAATATATGGTAATTTCAAGAGACGGAATGGCTAAAAACTCTGGCCACATACAAATAGATAATATGACCATTAAAAGAACGGAAACATACAAATACCTGGGTACAATCTTCAACTGCTCCAACATCATAAGGGAAGAAATACAAACTAGAATCAACTCTGGAAATAAGATATACTATGCACTACAACATCTACTACAATCAAAGGCGCTATCTCGTAACACCAAAATCACAATATACAAAACACTGATCAGACCAGTTGTGCTGTATGGCTCTGAAACCAGGAGTACAACGAAAGGAGACGAAGCCTTGTTACAAACCTTTGAGAACAAAATTTTAAGACGCATCTTTGGACCCATTAGGGATACACAAAGTGGAGAGTGGAAAAGAAGAAGTAACAAAGACATTTATGATTTGTTTAAGTCCCCGCTAATCACTGGTATCATGAAGGCTAATAGACTACAATGGCTGGGGCATATAGAAAGAATGGAAGATAATAGGGAAACAAAACTCGCTTACACTCAGGAAATAAATGACCGTAGACCCCGAGGTAGACCAAGAAGGCGGTGGAGAGATAATATACATACAGACCTACAAGCACTTGGAATCAACGACTGGCAAGAGAAGGTCCACCAGAGAGACGAATGGAGACAGATTGTATTTGCAGCAAAGAACCTCAATGGCTCGGAATGCTGAAGAAGAAGATATATATATATAAAGGCTACTTATCTGTAGTGAAGCGGTACCTTGCTATGCACTCAACATCTTGATTCATCCCTGGCAAAAGATATACACTTTCTTATACAACACTAGCTGACCCGGCCCGGCTTCGCCCAGCTCCTCGCGGGGATCTATTTATCTATCTATCTACCTGCCTGCCTGCCTGCCTGCCTGCCTGCCTACCTACCTACCTACCTACCTACCTACCTACCTACCTACCCTTCTCTGTCTGTCTGTCTGTCTGTCTCTCCCTCCATCTCCCCCTCCCTACCTCCCTCCCTCCCTGTCTGTCTGTTTTTCTGTCCGTATGCTTGTCTATCAAATGATTTATTGGTTGCAGTTAGACAATTTCGCTTAATGCTAGGATTAGGAGGAGGAGGAGGAGGAGGAAGGGGAGGAGGATGAGGGGGAGGAGGGGGGAGGAGGAGGGGGAGGAGAAGGGGAGGAGGGGGAGGGGGAGGAGGAGGAGAAGGAGGGAGGAGGAGGAAAAGGAGGAGGAGGGGAGGGGGAAGAGGAGGGAGAGGAGGAGGTAGAGGAGGAGGATGGGGATGAGGAGGAGGGGGATGAGGAGGACCAGGGGAGGAGGAGGAGGAGGGGGAGGATTGGGGATGAGGAGGACGGGGGATGAGGAGAAGGTGGGATGAGGAAGAGGAGGGGGAGGGGGAGGAGGGGGTGGAGGAGGATGGGGAGAAGGAGGAGGGGGAGGAGGAAGAGGAAGAGGGAGGAGGATGTACATACATACATACATACATACATACATACATACATACATACATACATACATACATACATACATACATACAGACAGACAGACAGACAGACAGACAGACACACACACACAGAGACAGACAGACACACAGACAGACACACAGACACACAGACAGACAGACAGACAGACAGACACACAGACACACAGACACACAGACACACAGACACACAGACACACGGACACACACACACACACACATACATACATACATACATACATACATACATACACACACACACATACATACATACATACATACATACATACATACATACATACATACATACATACATACATACATACATACATACATACATACATACATACATACATACATACATACATACATACATACATACATACATACATACATACATACATACATACATACATACATACATACATACATACATACATAGCAATGCTATTAAAAGTTATGCCCCCTCGCTATATATAAATTATAATGTAAATTATGAGTAATATTAAGTAAATATCTGTTTGTACACTAACAAACTATGACAGTTGGCAGCACGGGAGTGACAAGAAGACGTGTAGAAAATTTCATCTCAATCGGATGGACCGTTCGCGAATGCATAGCATAGCATAGCATAGCACACACACACACACACACACACACACACACACACACACACACACACACACTCACACACACACACACACATACACACAGATACAGACAGACAGACAGACAGACAGACACACAGACAGACAGATAGACAGAGATAGGAGGAGGAGAGGAGGAGGAGAGGAGGAGGACTGGGAGGAAGACGAGGGGAGGGGAGGAGGGGGGAGTAGGAGGAGGGGGAGGAGGAGGGGGAGGAGAGGGAGGAGGGGGTAGGAGGAGGGTAGGAGGATGAAGGGGAGGAGGAGGAGGGAGGAGGAGGGGGAGGAGGGGAGATGAGGGAGGAGGAGGGGGAGGAGGAGGGGAAGGGGAAGGAGGAGGGGGAGGAGGATACATAGATACATACATACGGACGGACGGACGGATGGACGGACGGACGGACAGACAGACAGACAGACAGACAGACAGACACACTTGCAGACAGACAGACAGACAGACAGACAGACATTCTCTCTATATATATATATATATATATATATATATATATATATATATATATATATATATATATATATATATATATATATATATATAGATTACGCTGGCCGGCTTCGTGGCTTAGAGGTTATGACTTTTCTCCGTAATCTCGTATACTCTCGTCGGTGACGTGATGACGGTGAGAATCAGCAGTGGTTCGAATCGCATCGGTAACTTACGGGGTATGTGAGCCGGCCACTCAGAAAGCAATGGCAAACTACTGAGCGTAATCTTGCCAAGAGATCAACATACATCTGAAACATGCTAGTGTTGACAGCGATGTCTTGTAAAGGATATGGACACCCAAAAAAATAATTGCGCTGCCACTTCAATTGTTTCAATATTATCGTTGTTCATCAGAGTTTTATTGTTGTATTTTATCGATAGTCTCTTGTAGCAACAATGTTTGCTTGTATCTGTTGCTGCTGTAGGATCATTACTAGGACGTCACATGCGGGATTAGACCTATTAGTATGTAACCAAGCATTCAGATGATCACATTTATATTGGCTGGGTGATGGTCTAGATTTGCAATGATTTCAACACCTGTTTCAGGCATTTCTTCTTCAACCGACATCAACCTAATGCCCCGAGAGACGTATAGAAAATGGACAATGTTTGCATTAAGCGATACCCCGGCTAACCAGACCTAGGAATATGTCCTGTCATGTGACTGTAAAATAGTTAAAACTAGGACATGGATTCTGTTTGTATTTCTTTAAAAAAAACATCCAGGGCGTTGTTCTCTGTAGCCTTGAGCCTTGTTGGCACTATATAGCAGGCGACTCTGGACCTCCTTGGCACTATATAGAAGGCGACTGTGGACCTCCTTGGCACTATATAGAAGGCGATCTGGACCTCTTTGTGTGACTTGCATCTTCTTGGTAAGTTAAATACTGAATAATAAGTAATTAGAATATCTTCTTCTTCTTCTTCTTCTCTTCTTCTTCTTCTTCTTCTTCTTCTTCTTCTTCTTCTTCTTCTTCTTCTTCTTCTTCTTCTTCTTCTTCTTCTTCTTCTTCTTCTTCTTCTTCTTCTTCGTCTTATTCTTCTTCTGCTGCTGCCGCTGCTGCTGCTGCTGCTGTTGCTGCTGCTGCGGCTTCTACAACTACTACGACTACTACTACTTCTGCTGCTGATGCTACTACTACTACTACTACTACTACTACTACTACTACTACTACTACCGCTACTACTGCTACTACTACTACTACTACTACTACTACTACTACTACTACTACTACTACTACTGCTACTACTACTGCTGCTGCTGCTGCTACTACTACTACTGCTACTACTACTGCTGCTGCTGCTACTAATATTGCTCCTTATCAATTACCTTGCGAACTGTCGTGGTCAATCTTGCGTCTGAATAAATTGCGATCTTATCGCCTTGTATCAATCAACTCGTAAGCTGACACCGTACCGTGCATTGACACAAGGGTTTCAAGAATATGCTGTCTCTGTCCTCCTCTGTATCTAGTTCCACAAATCTTTCCAGTGGTTACATGTTCAAAGTTTTATCTTCTCATAATGTGGCCAAATATGATGACTGCCTATTTCTGATGTTTATGGTAAGTTTTCTTTGCTACTCAGTCTCCCTACAAATGTCAAAATTACACAATATGGCTGTCCAATGAATTTTCAGCAATCTTATATATAATCATGTATTTGCTAATTATCCAGGATTCTCAGCCATATGTTAGAACTGGTTCTATAGAACTTGCAAACGTTTTTATTTTCCTGACTTCCAATGACAATCATTTATTGCATAACATGTTCTTTATTTGATAAAATGCAGTTTCTGCTTGTCCTATTTTTCTCTGTATATCTGTAATGCATCGTCCATCTAATGTTATTCCATGTGTCTGGGTGTCAGTATTGTTTGATGTGATAATAACAAGTCACCGTTGCAAAGTAGCGCTTGGCCTGAGCCATTCCACATAGCACCATAGTAAAGTACGATCTGTGTTGGCGGCCATTGTGGATGAAGCAAGGTGGCGGGCAAACAGAGGAGTCCGGCCGGGCCGATGCGGGTTTACTTCGTCTGAATTGGGCAGAAACATGGAGACAAGGACGACTATGCTGGATAATAACCGTCCATCCTTGGTGGTGCGGGCGACTGGGAGCTGACTGTTGACCTGAAGGGGTGTGGCGGTTACCAGGCAGTGATCCAACAGTATCCATTGAGACATGACGTTGCTCAGCACTCCTCGTGGGCTCAACAGCTAAGGCTGATCGTACTATACGAGTCGAGAATCTTGGAGCAGCACAATTACAAGATGGGAAAGTACAGTGAGATGGTCCCCAATCTGAGATAGTATAGATGCGCCGTCAGGCTAATCGTTGTAGAGGTAAGCGCTAGAGTTTAATCCCTCACTCCGTGTATGACGTGCTCAAGTAGATGACATTGAAGGACAAGTAAATGCTATTGAAAACTAAATTAGCTCTTGATTTAATATATTTGTGTCGTTTAATTGTTTATGTCGTATTTGTAACACACTACTACTACTGGCACCTTGCCGTCTTTTCAGATAATAGTTTGTTACATTGTATTTTAAAAAGGCATAATAACTACAACCCATGGCGAAAGCGAATGTAACTGATCAGACCAATTCCGCTGTAAATGTTCGTCCACAATGGATGCATGTCAACACATGGTCATTTCGACCATTAAGCACCATCTTACGTCTCACACACTCGGTGTGTGACTTTTCTGCAATCATTTTCTCCTTTGTCTCTATTCCATTTCTGATCTTTGTCCCGCATGCAACACGATCAGCGCGGATTTGCTTCCAATGTGCAATACTAATGTGCCTGTATCAATAATGTCCCGTACACACATCTTTGTATCGTAGTAGAGGCCGACCCCGAGATCTTTTATCCGTCTGTAATACACCAAAATGTGAGTGAGGTCTTAGTCATAAATGACAGAGCTACAATATGACAATAGACCATACTACCTCATTTCTGTTAGCGCTGAATGTTGGGCGGCGTTTACCAAACCCGATACCCACCAACGGCTTGGGGCGGAAGAGCGCAATTGAAAGGGTACATGCCTTATCATGGTGCCTGGAAATGCTACCTAAAGACTAAATGTCAAGGCAAAGCAGACCAGTTCCCAAGCCCTGGTTGGCAACTGGTTTAGGATCAAAGCTCCGACATGCGGATAATTAGAGCACTGCTTTGCTGATCCGGCATCTTCCGTAGCTTGTCTGGTTCCAGGTGTATTGATGTTAACTTTCCTAACTAATGAACTATGCAGGCCGAGAGAGAGAGAGAGAGAGAGAGAGAGAGAGAGAGAGAGAGAGAGAGAGAGAGAGAGAGAGAGAGAGAGAGAGAGAGGGGTGGAGGGGGGAGTGCTGCATGGGAAACACGTGGTCTCCACAATTCAGCCCAGACTTTCTGCTATGGAGAGGTATATAACTCCATCCCTCGTCTTAACCGGTCTCGAAATCTCTAGAGGTAGCAGTTACGGGTTAGAAGTCCTTCTTAAATGGCGCAGATAGGGGCACCACGGGTTGATCTGACAGTGGGAGACACCTATTGTAAATTGTTTCATCTGGTAAAATGGAGACATCATAAGGTGTTTTTGTTTTCTCTCCAGAGGACGCTGTTCTGTGCTTTTCTGGGGAGGATATGCTGTTTTTTTTCGCATCTTTTTTAGGAAGTGTTTCACAGGATAACAATGGAAGGCAGGTGGTGGATACCATTTTGAGTATAGCCGAAAGATAGTTGTTGGCTGTGGTCTTCAGTTTCGCGACTGTGGGCAGGTGATCTCTTTAACGAAACGATGGCTACGGTTCCCGACCAGTATGGACACTGACAGGAAGGAAAGAAACTGCAAACTACCTTCTTTAAAGATGCCTACTCTATAATGATTCGTCAAATCACAACACGCCACAAATAAAGGAAGCAACGCTAAAATTAACAACATGAAATGTTTGTACTTTATGCCAAGACATGATTGATACAGACATTCATTCTGCACTTTGGGAGCAAATCGATGCTGATCGTGTTGCATGGAGGGCACATATCAGAAATGGAATAAAGACAAAGGAGAAAATGATTGCAGATAGGCCACACACTGAACGTGTGCGACGTAAGATGGTGTATGATGATTGAAATGACCATGTGTTCACATGCATCCATTGTGGACGACCATTTACAGCGCGAATTGGTCTGATTAAGTCACATTCGTTTTCTCCACGGGTTGTAGTTATTATTCCGTTGGTAATCACAATGTAACAAGATATCGTCTGTCAAGACGGCATCTGTGCCAGAATAATTCGCCAATAAAGATGTCCTTTGGTATCTATACCGTCATCCATCCTCCTAATGTATCATATCCATCTAAAACTACGAAGACTGAGCATGGAACAAACCGTCACACAATCTGATCTTTCCAATGCTTCATTATTTGTGAGTTTGCTTTGCCACTTAATACCCAACAAACATCGCATATGAAAACTGTTTATACGTTTCTCTTGGTGTGAGTAAGTTGAACCGGCTCTACTGCCATAAAGAAGAGTACTAAGGACACAACTGATAGACACACACCATACTTCTTAATATATTAGTACATATGCTGTACCTGACACATTGTTAAATAATCCATTTGACACATGTTTACACTAGGTATCCAGAGTTCAACAATTGAAGATGGACATAACAACGTTAGTAATAGCCGGTGTCATTTGCCTGCTCGTCTACGCCTTGTTTCGCAAACCTGACCCACGACTGCCGCCTTTCCCAACTCGACCCCTGCCTATTGTGGGCAACATTCTCTCATTGAAGAAAGACTATCGTGTTCAGTTCCGGGACTGGCGTCAGCAATGTGGGGACATCTTCAGGTAAGTCTATACATTATTGGGACATCTCCTGGTGAGTCCTATACAGTATGGGGAGAACGTCATCACGCTATACAATGTTGGGGAAATGACCATTATGTCATTCAATATGGTGTAACAGTTCTTGTGGGGTTGCCTACATATTTGATAATATCCTTTATCTACACTAGTTCAAGTCAACTGGTAATCCTGCCGAACCCCTGGATTCAGGAATACAGCATACAGCACTGCATTCACTACTATTCTGACTCGTAAGACACCGAACCAGTTACCTCTAGATTCAAAATTTAATCAACCATGTACAACACACTGGAACACACACAGACTTTTGTACAAAAAAGGGATAGATCCTAACAGAGGATTAGACATGTGACAAAAAAAGAAGTGTTCAGATCCTTCAAGTAAGATCTCATCATCGTCTATGATTTAAAAGTGTCTGTCAGTCAGGTCGAGTGACACCATACTTCACCTGAGATTATAGTCGACTCTTTCAAGATCTCCACTTCACGGATCTAGAGTAATTCAGCAATACTCTGTAGTCACAATTTATACTTCTTGAGAACTACCCTTCTTGTGGTAATCAATAAGTTGTGATAGTGAACATACTTGAGGATGCAGGTTTATACGCACACACACACACACACACACACACACACACACACATATATATATATATATATATATATATATATATATATATATATATATATATACTAGCTGCCCGGCCCGGCTTCGCCCAGGCTCTGGCGGGGAACTATCTAGCTATCTATCTATGTATCTGTCTGTCTGCTTGTCTGTCTGTCTGTCTGTCTGTCTGTCTGACCCGGCCCGGTTTCGCCCAGACCCTGGCGGGGAGCGTCTCATTAAATTCATATAAGTAGTCATTATACATTCAAATACATTCTCTAAGCGTACAGAGTATTCGTTCGGCCCCTGGGCCCTCGCAGCTAATTTATTGGTTGCAGCTAGAAAATTTCATTATCCTAGAAAATAGGATTATTTAGTTTTTTAAATGTTGACGTATAATTTTTAAGTTATGGTCGAACACCAAATTTGATGTCTAATGTAGTGCTTTTTGATAAACAATATTTGTTTGTTTTTCTGTCTGGTGCGTACACAAATAAATCCGAAGGTTTTCCAACGCGTGAGCAGGCCACATATAGCTGTCCATGTGTGAAGCACGGATTTTCCAAATTTAGTCCACACACTTGTAGCGATTGTCCCTGTGCTTTGTTGATCGTCATGAAACTGCAGGCGTTTAAATTCGAATGGCATGTCTGTTGGAATCATTGGGATGCGAGGCAACAGTACATCAAAGGATAGGCTTCTTCTTTTTTTAGACAAAAAACAAAACAACAACCTGCATTTTAACAGGCGTGCTGCGTGTAAGGTATGCATAAGGTATGCACATCCACAACATTGAATGAAAAATGTGATGTTGACACACACGCGCCCAACTTTTTTTTAAAAACAAAAACAAAATCAATAATATACCCATTTAATTGTGTACTGACCTTCTCGATGCCAAGCGAACGGAAAAAACAAATGCTTCGATTACTTCAAAAGTTCCACTCCGAAAAAAGTACAGAAATAAAATTCTAACGTATCTAATCTAAAATAAATCCATTATTTTTAATGAACACTGGTTTTAAAAATATAAAAAGATGTGTTAGAAAATTTTCACTATTTAAATAGATGCATTACTTTTATAAAAATTATGAAAATGCCTTAAAGATTATATCATTATTTATTATAACTCATATGCCTGTAAATAACTATAGACAAAAAGTTTATAAATCTTTGAAAACAACGCAACAATCTCTACATAAAATAATAGTGTTGTTTTTAAAAGTTATGACCCTTGAAAGAACTTTTCTTATGTTAAGTCCCCTTGATGGAAACGATAAATATTAGCTGCCCGGCCCGGCTTCGCCGAGGCTCTGGCGGGGATCTATCTATCTATCTATGTATCTATCGATGTATCTATCTATCTATCTATCTATCTATCTATCTATCTATCTATCTATCTATCTATGTTCGGCCCGTTCCCGTTAAAAATATAGATAGAATAGAATAATAGATAGAAAATATGATTGGAAGAGATCTATCTAAAGTAAACTTGGCTCCCGTTCCCGACTATCTGTCTGTCTGTCAGTCTGTCTATCTGTCTGTCTATCTGTCTGTCTGACCTGGCCCGGCTGCACCTCATTTAATTCATATAGATTTCTATAGCCAGAGGACTTAACTTAAGATATAACAATGCAACTAAACGTTATATCCCTTTTTGTCATATATTTTTATATTTTCTTATGTTCAGTCATGTAATTACAAAATTAAATTTTAGGAAGGTAATAGCTGATAGCTGATAAATAAAACTATCACAGTTGGGTGCACAGGAATGAAAGGAAAACGTGAAGAAAATTTCATCTCAATCAGTTGGACCGTTCGCGAACGCATAAAGGATGGACATACATACATACATACACACAACGCTTTATATATATATATATATATATATATATATATATATATATATATTCTTCCACCAGGTACATACACTTGACTATTAATGTTTATAGGAATATCTTCCAGGCCGACGATGCTACCCCTTCCTTGAAAGTCAGTTAGTACTATTAGCACCATTATAAATATAGTTCAATTTGGGTTTTTAAGTAAGTTTGGTATTCATGTCCAACAGGAACTAGATATTCTACCATCTTGAATTGAGTAAGTAAACATTCTGGTGGTACAATTCGTGAATAACATATCAAACTTCAGTTGTTCCTCGTGTCTAAAAAAGAACTGTAGCTTCTGCCATCTTGAACTGTGAACTGATGTAGGTAGATATTCAAAAGATACAACCCTTGAGTATACTTTGTAAATTAAAGAAACGAAATTGGGAGGACCTGAAATTAAACACAGTTAGTTAGTTAGTTAGTTAGTCGCAGTTCCAACTTCACAGCAACGGGTCGTCCCCATTATGCTCCGTTCCTGTGCCAGTTATTATCACACAAAACGCACCCCGCTGCCCAATGTGAAAAGTGGAAAAGACACGAGTCTCGACAAACAACAGCCCGCACAGATACACTATGCAGAATGCCGCCACCAGAATGTCAACACAATAGTCCCCCACAAAACACCCAGTTCATTTCTGATGGAATCGGCAGTCATTTTCCTATCTGGATGTTTCCTAGATGTTCACCCACACAGTCCACGAAATACAGTTCATCGTCGATGGCAGTGGCAGTCAACCAGAAGCCCAGCAGCCACGCATTTCTGCATAAGGCAAAAACCGGTCAACTCTGGGACATAGCCATCCGCCATCACTCCGAACATGCAGTCACGTTCCAAAATACCTCGGGCAGATTCAAAAGTATTTCACACGAAACTCAACGCTCACAGTGTCGCGCCACGCACTCACTCAGTAGCAGGGCGACGGAACCATCAAGCCTCCTTAGTCGCCTCTTACGACATGCGTGGTAGGCTGCAGTGTTGCTATTCTTTGCTTCCCTTATGGGCCCCGGCAACACACGGGAGAATTAAACATAACTTCAGGGTAGTATTTGTATCAGCCCAAATTAAACATGACATGACCTCACCTCCCATCTTCTACCTCAGAGATATCAATTGGTATAACTGACAATACATTTACAGGATACTGGTCTCTTGGACACAGAAGCTAGACAGGACCGATGAGATGTCCTCTTTTTGTTAGTGGTATAGACTCCATTTTCCCAATTACACTACCTGGTAATTGTTAGGTCTTACCAAACCATTTTATTGATTATATTTCTTGTAAGAACGATTTCCCTTCTCAGGCAGATATATGTGCCCATGTGTTTTATTTAAAACACCTTTCTTATCACTGGGTGATATGGTTAGCCCTTCCCTTTTAATGGAGCAAGGTGGAGAAAGGAATGTTTCGTGTGGAATGGCTCTCTTCAGCTTCAGAGGTCACAGCTTGTGAGAATTGTATGGATATTTTGCCCTGGCCATGCGGGGGTACGGCGGAATGAACAGGCTGATAGGCTAGCAGGGAATGCACCTCTTGATGGTATTTTTCCTATGGACAAGGGGAAGGTGGTCGTGCGTTTGTGGGACGAGGTGGAGAAGGCGAAGGAACAGATTGAGAACCAACATGTGGAAAGAATGAGATTGCGGGGGATCGGCAGGGGTTCTGGAAGAATCTCAATACTGAGAGGGAAGACCAGGAGAACTTTTAATCAGATAGCGGTGGAACGATTAGTAGTATGACTTTTCGCTGGCTGTTGAACGAGGGGACGGAGCACATATGGGAATGTCCCGAGTGCAGCGATGTCGGTTCTTAACTCAACTCAACTCAAGCTCAACTAGAGCAAGATACCCCCTGTAGATAATGAAGACTCCTATCCGTTTTATATCACACTAAAAATGTGTGAAGTCGGTAGGTTGCCCTAGTTCAATGATGTCTGTTCAGTATATGTTGTGTTAAAGTATACATCTACATTGGAAGGCAGACATTATAGTAGAGCTACTTTGTACAACAGGTTTCCCTGAGCCTTATTCCTAATACATGTTGACATAGCGTCTCCCAGATGGATATACTTCATGTGGTGTACCTATGCCTCACGTTATGGCAATGGATGCTAATTATCATAATGTATCAAAATATGCCGAGTGTGGATTTAAATTAAACCCCTCTTTGTAAGGAAACTTAAAGACTATCTTTCCTATAGGAATATTCCGTTATTACAGCATTATTCCCTTTTAAAGTATGGGATTATAGCTGTTTTCTTTTAGTGAGTGTAGGATATAAGGGTTATCTAAATGTCCTACAACTCACAGCTGTTATGAGTGCCACAGAGCAGGTGCCCAAATCACGCCATACAGAGGATGGAAGGAAATCTCAAAGTAAACAGTGCACGAAAACTATGGGATACGAATATACGTCACACCAACGCTAACGTGGCAACGAAATGATACGTTGTGCGGCGATCAAGGTGAATGGGCGTGTATTGGATTTGGAGAACAACTTGGTGTGGCTATTGGATCGTTTGAAGGCTAACAGTGGACTCACTCCAAGCTAAGAACAGCTAGAAGCATATATTGAGAACGCCATGGATTCGAGAACGACGGGCAAACTCTAGACAGACAGAATCGGAGGAAGATGACAGCAAGGACGACCTGAAGGAACGGAGGAAAGAGAAGTATTACTAAGTGACGATAAGGGAAACGCAGAACACGTTAGAGTACATAAAGGTTAGTGCACGCTTATGTTAGATGCCATCCCGGCAACAACGGGAAATCTAATGGTTCACAACAAAATGTATTATGTCTCTTTTAACTCCGTAATAAAGCGGTGTTAGATTTTCCTAAGATCCGATTTTTACTTCATATTTCAAGGTTATTCAGTGAATTCATAAACTGTTGTCGTTACGCCGTTTTTAATGAGCCAGTTCCTTTCGTAAGTTCGAACATATCCACATGGCAAAACACAGAGAACACGGACTTACGACATGGCATGAGTTCTACGGCCTCGAACTGGTTTTGGCCGGTTCTGGTCTTCATGTGACTGTCAGGTATTGTGTGGTTATTATTCATTTAAATTATAATAAAGTACATAAATCACAAATACCTTCAAACACAGAACACACTTTCCATAAAGTGACCGCAGATAGCGTTCATTGCCCAATGTCGGCTGTAAAAATACGACGAAGTTTCGAAATCGTCTCCCAGCAAAGAAGGGATGTTTACTGAATGACGTCTGCACATACACTAAAGAGTTTTCTCGAATGAGAAGGCGTACTTCCGATTGTCATACTCTCGGGGATTCGAAATAATTCCAGATACACAGAATTCACGCAAATTCTTGAATCTAATGTAGCTCATCCCCGAATAAATGATGTTCCCGTTCAACCCATGTAATACATGTTCGACAAGAAAGACACCCCCCCCGCCTCGGCCCCTTTCCCGAATACGGTAGGAAGTTACCTAACATTATAAACAATAGGTTCCTCATTTACATATTATATGGGGACGCAGAGGTGTTTCCAAGGCACCAGGGCCGGGATCTACACTGGCCAAGACCTGCTGACACGTCTACGCCGTGCGTCCTGGGCATCAGATCCCTTCGGGGACCTGGCTAACATCAGTAGATTCGATGATTCCTCCGAAGCCGGAGAGTATCTGCCTGCATGGCGAGGAACCACCAGTCTGCACACCATTAAGCCAGACATGGGACAACGGATACTCACGCAAACCTTAGGTCCGGTATGACATCACATTGATGTTGGACAACAGGATGTATTCATCCGACATACAGGACTTCATGCTGGAGTTCACAGCCAGCGAACACAAGCAAGCAAGCATATTATATGAAGGAATTCCCTAATTTCTGTAAAGCCCCGTCTGGGTTAAAATTAAGGGGGAAGAACTTAAGCACAAATTGTCACAATTGGAGAGAACGTCATGTCATTCAGTGTGGGGGATATGGTCATTATGTCATAAAATGTATCGGACATCTTCAGGCCAGACAAGGAAGGTGGTCTGATTTTATGGCACCATCATGGAGCAGATAATTGTATTGAAAAATATCTCATAGTCATTCGGCGACGTTCAGACCTCTTGCTAGCTCTCCTATATGGAGAGTGAAGACGTGTTTCCGTATCTCTTACTTCTCGAATTATTATTACTGCAAGTTGAATTCACCTATCATGGATTTTTATATCAATGTGCTCGATGTGATTCTGTGGATGTGGTTAAATAGTTATTAGATTAATACAAGTGTTGATTATCGCAAAAATGCGTGCTATATATAATATGATAGTTGAACACTATTAAATTTTAACCAATCAAGTGCACGAGGCGTGTCAGAAACTACCACGGAACCTCAATTTGCGCGCGGCGTGGCTAGATAACAATGCGATTGCTGCATTCTTCAAGTTTAGTTATTCATAATATTATGCAATAATGTCAGAGGAAGGAGACATTTTGCAGAAGTTCTGTTCTCAAAACAAGATACAGTTCATCAACAACACACCATCATTCACTTCACAGGCTGGTGCACCAAAAAAGAGTCTCTATAAGGATCAAATACAGTTGTCTACATTGGGCACCATGCTTGCTCGCCAAAAATATCAAATATCCAGAACGGACACACCATACATCCATTACAGGATTCGCGTCGGACACTTTTAGCTACTCCTGAAACTCAAGCCTAGACGACATACTCCCGTCACATCAAGTGCCAATATGTCAGAAGTGTGCATACCACTCATAACCACTGCACCTGAAATCCAAGCCAGACGGGACACTACCAACCACACCAAGTCCGTACAATACGTCGTCTTTCACACAGGAGTGTAATAATTACGAAGATATTTTTCCTATTATCCCCAGAAAGGAACCAACTCTCAGCAACAACGACGTGCCACTACGACCTCCTGTTAGCCACCAACCAGAGGCTCTAGTTTGTTGTCATTACATACCCATGAGACATCATCAGTACCCATTTCATTGTAACACAGAATAGTTGCACCTCACACGTTATAGCCCAGCTACACTTCGTCAAGCACTTATAATGTCGCTGTACCAACAACCAACACAACCTGGTATTTACTAGCAACTTAGCACAAAGCTACACGGATCTCGGTACAAGAAAGAGGCTCTCCTAGAACGTTTATCTGCATATTTGGTTATTACTTGATCTAGTAACGTATTAGGTTATATGTTACTACAAACATTGACTTGCTTTGAATTTATATTAATTGATAGTACTTAGCTGTATAGCTTTTATAATACTTTTAATTGTGTTTTTACTGTGAGTGAGGGGGTCTTCACTGCTCTTGCTTACGGATCTGTGTACATATTTTTATATATTGACAGAGATATTACTGTTTCTTTGTACTTTAGAGTGTGTATTGTAATAAGGGAAGTAAGTTGTATTCACTTTGTGTGTGTGTGTGTGTGATTGTGTGTGTGTGTGTGTGTGTGTGTGTGTGTGTGTGTGTGTGTTTGCTTTTAAACTTGTGATTACGCATTGTTGAAATGTCTAATAAGAACGAACACTGGCTCAGGAATAATGGGCTCAGGATCGGGCATGTAAACATCTGCCATCTATTAGGAAAGCTGCCCGAACTATCACTTATACTTAATCAAAACTTTCACATGTTCGGCGTCAGCGAAAGTTGATTAAATGGTAACATCTCAGATGATGGCATCGCTATCAGAGGTTTTAAAACCATTAGAAGAGATCCCTATCAGAAACAAGAGACGGGCATTGACAGTTTATATTTCCAACTCGCTTAACGCCCACCGAAGGCTAGATTTGGAAACCTGTGAGATTGAGTGTGTATGGCTTGAGGTTAAACTTCAAAATCGCATAACGCTAGTAGTTGGCTATCTTTATCGAAACCCCAGTGCAGGAAATATCTGGTATGAAAAATTCACCACTATGATGGATGTAGTCTTTAGTAATGCGAGGGAAATAATATTGCTAGGTGACTTCAATATAGACTCTAACAAATCAGACACGAAACATGGGAAAACATAATAAAGTCATATAACTTCCAACAGTTAGTCAAACAAGCCACTAGAATAACTAAATCATCTGCAACACTTATAGATCTTATTTATACTACGTGTGCTGACAACATTACAGAATGTACTGTACCTATTAATGCAATGAGCGATCACTACCCAGTGCACGTGGTCGAAAAGAGGCACCACAACTCCAAAACACAAACATATAAGTATAAAATATAGAAATTACAAAAATTTTAATCGAGACCTCATCTTGCAAGATTTGCTCAACTCATCTCTGGACTATGGTTACCAGCTTCCTTACCCAGACGATGCTCTGGACCACTGGCTAAAGACCTTTCTAAGTATATTTCATAAGCATGTTCCATATAAGGAAGTTCGTGTTAAACATCACACTAAGCCCCCGTGGATCACACAGGAGGTAGTTGAACTTATGAGAGACCGGGACAGGGCACATAAAAATAGAGATCTAACTATGTACCGTAGTCTGAGAAACAAAGTTCAATACGTTATTCGGAAGGAAAAGAAAAAGAATTCTAAGAACTTAATAGTAGATAAAACTAACATTAAAGATATATGGAAAGCAATTAATATCTTGACAAACAAACACAAATCATCACAATCATTACCATACAATCAGGTTACATGTGATCAATTCAGTAGATTCTTTCAGTCCGACATAAACCAACTGAAGGCTGCAATACCAGATGCGCCTAATGACTTATCTTTATTATCATCATTCTGTAAGAACAAATGCTATGGAGACACACCCTCCAACATACCTCTAATGACTACCACTGAAGTATTTACTCACCTCAGTAATCTAAAAAACAATAACTCATCAGGACTAGATGGAATCAGTAATCGGATCCTTCGGCATGCTGCACCGGCGATCTGCGAGTCACTAACTTTTATATATAATCAATGTCTCACCAGTTATCAGTTATCAGTTGGGGTATCTTCATTGCACTCCGGACATGTCCATAGGTGCTCAGATCCTCCCCCCCCCCAGCATATGCATCAGCGTCCGGTGGCTAATAGTACCAGTTCTGTGTTGGTTGACGAGGCGCCTTGTTTTCCCAATGTACTTAGCCGTGCCGATTCTTACTCCCATGTCTTTCATCCTGTACAGCGATGTGGATTCACTGACGTCAAAGTCCTCTGTTCTCGCCGTATCTTTGAGGACGTTAATAACATCGGCACGATCCATGGGCTGGCCATCTACATGGGGTGCAGAGCCAGCCAGTTGTCTCACCAAAGGTGATAGTTCATACTATTCTAATTAAAAAACTAGAAACAATGAAAGTAAGCTTTAATATAGTGACATTAATAAAATCATTTTTATTAGACAGAAAGCAAGTAGCATCACACAATAAAGCTTTATTTCAAGCCATTACCATTAATATTGGAGTACTTCAGGGGTCTATTCTTCGCCCTCTGTTATTTGCCATTTATATAAATGATCTTCCCTTAAATCTGTCGTCGTCCTGCGATCTATTTGCTGATGACTGCACAGTATTTACAAACGCTATTGATCGTAATGTGCTAGAATTATCCTTGCAACAGGAAATAAATAATGTAGTTAACTGGAGTCATGCAAACCGCATGCAAATTAACATTTCTAAAACAAAATCTATGTTAATAGGAACCAGGCAAAGACTTCACACGCTAAACTCGCAGAGAAGTCTACAGCTGCACGTTGGTGGCATGCCTATAGAAAGTGTAACCGAGCACAAGGCACTGGGTCTTATCATAGATCAAAATCTAATCTTTAACTCACATGTTCATGCTCTCGTTAAACAGATAGCCAAAAGATTATACCAACTTGCCAAAATTAAAAATTTCCTTGACGAAAACACAAGAAAGATATTCTATACTTCCCATATACAAATACATATTAAATACTGCTCCACAGTCTGGTATGGATGCTCCAAATCAATAACAAAACGCCTATATTCGCTCCAGAAAAGGGCAGTGCGTTTAATTAATGGTGAAATGCATACCGGCAATTCTAACCTACATAAACGACTTCGGTTACTGCCACTCCACAACGCCCACATTTTAATAAGGCCAAACTAATTCACAAAATCCTATTTTAAAATGCTCCAAGCTACCTTTGGCCATTGTTTAAATATACCGCTAGACCTAAATATACTTCGTGTCCCTAAACCTAGGATAGACATCTAAAACAAGGTTAGCATATTCTGCGCTCAGTTGTGGAACAATCTTCCACAAGAAATCAAAGACACCACCAATCATTATACATACATTCGCATCCTGTTTGAACACTACCTCAGTACAGACTACATTCCCCCATAAACAAAAACACAAAAAGACAATAATGGTAACTTACCTCAAACGACAACTAGCCAAAAAACATTCCCGTATGTATGGCACGTTATACCCTCCTTAGGTATTTATAATGCCCATGTTAAACACTGCCTCAGTGAGTAATTTGTTATTGATTATTTTCATACGCTTTAATGCTATTGTTCTTTTGTTGTCAACATTTGATTCAAATGTGATGTTGAATGAAAGAATGTATGAGAGGAAATAGAAAAGAAGTACAGAATGTCAGACGGGCCTGCGTGCCCAATTCTTAACCCTTTGAAAATAAAGACTTTCGATCGTTCGTTCCTTCGGCATGCACCGTCATGTCTAACCTGTCTACAATTTCCTGTGTATTCTATCTTTGTGTAGATCGACCCGTGCCGTTTCTGACAAGAACCTCACCCTCCTTCATTGGTGGTTCTATACCACAGTGCCGTTTGGCATGACAAAGTTTTGTTTCCAGTTTCTTAGTCATGATGATGTTTATGCGCCAGTTTGCTCCAGTAAGATATCGTAGAGTGTCGGTCACTTTCTTCGTCAGGCATCACCTTTGTAGGTCACTCCATACAATGTGGAAATTGAGGGGGGGGGGGGGTGGTGGTGGTTAAATCAAGTTGACGGAGACGGGGACATATTGAGTTGTGATATACAATGCCGCATCATCTTATTGTAAGTCCAGACAATATGGAGCAAATTCCGGTTTGTTCCTGCGTCGGGGTATTAATGAAAAAGATGGGGGATAACAGCCCTACTTCTAACAGCCAACTGTATAAGAAACTTGAAATGGCTCAATAAGACTTTCTAGGGATATAGACTAATCATTAAGTGATGTTTCCTAACAGAGGCCAATAAAGCACTGGAAATTTACCGAACCTTCGAGAGGATAGTACTCATTCATTGTAAATCGAGGGTTCGTGCGATTATCATCCCACACTCAGCTACACAATGATTTTGTCCCTGGACTAATAGTATCAAGGAAAACACACATGAAAAAATAAACTCAATAGCCCAATATCCAGTTAAAAAAACAACAACTCTAAAATACAGCAAATAACGTTCTATTGGGATTTCCTGCGGAAAGGGAAAAGAGTGTGTATGTTCAGGTAGCAGGTATAATGATACTCAACAATAATAAAAAGGACAGCACAATTTCCATAAAATATATGTCAATAATATCTAATTAATTAATTAACTGTCCAGATGTTATCTTGAAGAAAGAATTAAATTAACACCTTCCTAGCTCCATTGTTTAAACTACACAGATAAATGTTCATTTTTTCAACTACACCTACACATGTCCTCTGATTCACCACACATATAAATGTCCATTGTCTCCCCACGTACATAATTGCCCATTGTTTCACTAAACATATAAATTTCAATTGTTTAAATAAACAGGATTGATAATGTTCATTGTTCAATATGAATCACAAATGGAGTTACTGGATTCAGAGCCCTGCGGGTGTTGGCACGGGGAAAATATGAAGTACTACTAAAAGAGGCATAGTGGCGTTTATAATGCTGGGTTGATATTCGCACAATCGAGAGGCCAGTATTAAAGGTGAATCTCTCTTCCCGTACTGGAAAGGAAATCTCCTTCTCCTGCCTTGAGGACTATGACCTTCCTGCTGTCATTCATCATCATTTATGAAAATAATCCATCTTTATCCAAACAAAGACCTTTTCAGCTCAATGAAGAAAACATTATTCTCGGTAGACAATGTGTGCCAAAAACTATAGTCATACCCATAGAAACAAGTGCAAACACAAAAGACAACAATCACCTAACAATAACAACAGCATAGAAGAAAGAGTGAGAGAGCGAGAGAGAGAGAGAGAGAGAGAGAGAGAGAGAGAGAGAGTGAGAGAGAGAAGCTGAAGGGATGATTACATAAAGGCAGGTCAGTCCGACCCGGCCCTGTTAGGCCTCATCTCTTCAACAGTTGATGCAGTCCCTTCTCCCTTATCTTGACATAACATGTATCTCTCACTCCTGCCCGATAGAGGTGAATCATTCTCGTTCTTTCAAGACCCTAACTCCGAGAATATCCGGTGGACATCAGCAAAGGTGATGCCACTTCTCCGCCTTTGGCAGTGATTCTCTTTTCTATATAAAGGCACATATAACCTCCCATCACATGTATAAATATCAATATAAACGCATCATTAATTCTCCCCACATGAACACACATATAAAGAAACACAGTCTCATCTGAAAATATAGAGAAGAAACCATAAGAGATTTCCAGAAAAGTGTCATCTATAAAAATGACAGGTGACAGTATAGAACAGCCTCATGGTAATCCCTGGGAAACATAACATAATATGGGATCTCTGTATGACTAGAGAAAGTGAAGTTCATCTCTCGTATATGGTATTAACAGAACCAGAATAAATTTCACCCACTATCTCCCTAAGTGGAAGAAATAATCACCTTTTCTCTTAACAAGATTACTCTATAACTTCATAAAGAACTCTACTATAACTTCAGGTGTACCATTTCTTAAGTTAATTGTAGTTTTCAACTTACCAAAAGACATTATGAACTTTAACGAAAACACAACACCACACATCAGTAACCAACTGGCTAACAGGTCTGGTTTCGTAAGTTCATTCTTAAAGACTGTACCTCAACATACAACCTCTGCCAGCATCTGCCGAGTTCACCTTATTACCATATATTATGTTAATGAAAGTACTAGTGCCGCTTCCAACGGAAGGCCACCATTTCCCCGACAAATTGACGTCACTTTGCGTGGGTGTTATTAATCTTCTTTGAAATGTGGAACAAGAGAACTAATTTGAAACAAGGGAAATACCCTTTCCCGGTCGTAGCCCTTGTCTCGTGCTAAGTGGTAATTCTTCGTGACAACGATTTTAGACAAATATCCTCTGAGAGGGGCCCATTCTGCCATCTCGCCAGGGATCAAATGCCAGTTGTCGTCTGTTCTTAGCTTGTTTGCAATTACAGTCGTTGTCAATTTTTTACATCGTGAAGAGGGGGGGGGGGGGGGGGGGGGGGTGGGTGGTTGAATGTTAAAGTTAAACATCACAGACGTTTCTGTCTGGGGGTACTCCTTAACAATGAAGTATTTGTCTCTCTGTATCTTTGTGTGTTTCGGGATTTATGAGGCCTGAACAAAAAATGTTACACCTTTCAATGTGGGGAACATGTTCAGATGCATACCTGTCTGCACCTTTCTCATCATACTGTGTGACTTCGTTACAATCACGACATGCGAAACGCCACAGTTACTACCTCTACCTCCATTCTCAGACTAGATGTGGTACCATATGCCAGACTCTCCTGCACCAAACACCGCCCAACAACCTTCGCAACGAACCCCATCTTAGCACAGAGGACTAGCATGAAGCGTAAACTAAGTTTAACAATCTAGGCCAAGGTTAGTATCACAGGATAATCAAAGGGGAGATGAACGCTCGGAAGCATCGTTACCCACATAGGCCCCTGTCTAACATTTCTCCTGGATATTTCAGTATATAGTATTTGCCTACTGATATTCCTAGAAAATGACAGACGGCGTTGATGTTTGGACTGTGTGGTTGTTCTGATTGTATAATGTCATAGCAACTTCCTTCCGACTGACCAGTGACCCTGATACACCACTTCCGACTGACCAGTGACCCTGATACACCACTTCAGCTGCTAATTATGCCGAGACAAACCTGTAGCTGCATTGCCTTTTGGTCCCTATTCAGTGTCTACCTTTGTACCAGAAAGTCATCAGCATACACCACAGCCTAACCTGAGGCGTGATCTGATCAGAGGTTACACTTATCCTGTATGACTGGCACCTTTCCGCCTTGACAGACGATAGTTTGGAAAATAGAGTTATACCCCTCCATAACACAAAGCCTGGGCTCAACTTAGAGACCATGTGTTGCCCATGCAGCATGATTTCTCTCTCTCTCTCTCTCTCTCTCTCTCTCTCTCTCTCTCTCTCTCTCTCTCTCTCTCTCTCTCTCTCTCTCTCTCTCGGCCTATCTATCGTACTCCAGAGGAAAGCTATCACCAATACGTCTACGTCTGGAACAAGACAGGCTGCAGAAGCTTCCGGATCACAAAAGCAATGCTCTAGTTGTCCGCCTGTCGAAGCTTCGATCCTAGACCAGTTGCCAACCAAGGCTTAGGACGTGGTCTTCCCTGCCATGACATTTAGTCTTTAGGTTGCATTTCCTCGCAATAGGATAAGGCTTGTAGCCTCCCAGTTGCGCTCCTCAGCCCGAAGCCGTTGGCACAATGTGGGGTGTTGGGTTTGGTAAGCGCCGCCAAACATTCCGCTCACAGAAGCAGGTAGTACCATCTACTGTCTTACGGTAGCTCAGTCACACCTAACTAAGACCTGACACTTATTCTGTACACCAGTCGTTCTCAACCTTTTTTGGCCCGTGCCCCCCTTCAACATATTTTCAGAACGCCATCCCCCCCCCCCCACCTTTCGTATTTCCTACCTAAAAATTTGGCCCGTGCCCCCCCCCCCCCCCTTTCACCATATTTTCAGAACGTCATTCCCCTCCTTTCATATTTCCTACCTAAAGATTTCCTTCCCCCCCCCCCCCCCCCCCCACTATACACAGTATAGTAATAATGGAAGCTAAATTTAATAGCATATTCTAAAACAGTTTAGACGTCCACAAAAAACATTTTTTGTGGGTCTACTTACCTTATAAAGTATGAAGGGAAAAACAACATCAAGTAATCGGTTCTTGTATTAACGCGATCTTGAAATAATCTTAATTCCCCCCCCCCCCCCGAGACCTTAAAATTCCCCCTAGGGGGGAATTCCCCACTGGTTGAGAACCACTGCTGTACACCGTGAATAATGCACACACAGAATAGGCGCTGAAACACAAAATTGAAACATTTGATATAGGGAACTTCCCCACGGCATGCTGTTGTGTCGGCTAGATCGTACAATTTCCTGGATCTGCACTTCTGGGTAGGGTATTGGTAAACTACAAAGCAGATGTGGTCGGGACCCTGTTAGATCGTATTTATAGTGTGGAAGAACATATAGATCGTCATTGGCTGGAGATAATGGTGCGCCAGGGAGTGACCGGAGTAACTGGCCGACACGCAGTTCTCCAAGGAAAGGCCAGAAGACAAAGATTAATGCTGATGCCATTAGTACTGGGACTCTTCGTTGGTTGTTGAAGATTAGAACGGAGCACATTTGGGAATGTCCTGAGTTATGTGATGTCGGTTCATGACATAACTCATTTCAACTCAACTCCCATAAAACCTTTTCAGCACAGTTGTCACCCTTTTTTTCCCAATGAAATCTACTAATGTAACTGCCAACAACAACAAAATCAGTGACGTTCTAACCCTTGTTTGTGTCTGACAGCCTGTACATGGCGGGAACTCTGGTGGTTGTACTCAACGGCTACGACGTCATCAACGAAGCTCTGGTCAAGAAAGCGGACATTTTTTCCGACAGACCACCTTTTTTCAATGATCAGGTTTGTACATTTTCATATGTTCTATGACTTACCACACATCAACACTAGCTGTGGTTTTGTTATATGCTTATACACTGGATACGTAATCAACCATTTATCAATGTTTTCCTAGATCTATGCAGTGATCTGATATTCACCTATAATAGAACATATTCATCTATTAATTTTTAAAGGAATATAATAATGTATATCACAGCAAAGAACAATAAAATAAACGTATTGGACTAGTTAGTTGCATATCCTTTACTGGACGTCGCAGCAACTACAGCATTTATTTTGGCTATTTTCGTTCAGTTGTTTGCCATACAGGGATGTGTAATGTCTCCAGATCTTTTTTCCATGTACAGTGAAAACATATTCAGAAATATAGAAGACTAGCTCACCCGGCCCGGATTCGCCAAGCCCCTGGCGGGGATCTGTCTGTCTGTCTGTCTGTCTGTCTGTCTGTCTGTCTGTCTGTCTGTCTGTCTGTCTGTCTGTCTGTCTGTCTGCCTGTCTGCCTGTCTGTCTGTCTGTCTGTCTGTCTGACGACCCGGCAGTCTATCTATCTATCTATCTATCTATCTATCTATCTATCTATCTATCTATCTATCTATCTATCTATCTATCTATCTATCTATCTATCTATCTATCTATCTATCTATCTATCTATCTCTCTCTATCTATCTATCTATCTATCTATCTATCTATCTATCTATCTATCTATCTATCTATCTATCTATCTATCTATCGATCCACCCACCCACCCACCCTCCCACCCATTCATCCATCCACCCACCCACCCACCCATCCATCCAACTCCTATCTAAAATAGATGTATTACTTTGTTGAAAACTTTGAAGATGCCTTAAAGGTATCACTTAAAAAAAATAGAAAATGAAAAATATAGATAGAATAGAAGAATAGACAGTTAGATTGATAGTAGAAGATATGGTTGGAAGAGATCTATCTTCATTCCAGTAACTAAAAAGGGCAACGTGAAATTAGTGAAAGTAAACTAACCAAGATATCAAGAACAGCCAATAAATGGTGAGTTGACTTCGGATTACTGCAAAGGATATGCAACTAACCTTCTCTCACACAAAATTACATTACATAGAAGAAGAAAAAAAAGCACATTTAATTTGATGTCGATAAGAAATATAGAAGAGTAAAAAAATATAATGTGATGTCGAAGAGAAATAAAAAGATGAGTTATATAATTTTCACATATCTAAAATAGATGCATTATTTTTATGAAAACTGTTGAAAATGCCTTAAGGATTTTATCATTATATTATAACGCATCTGACTGCAGATAACTACTTTAAACATTTTATAAAACTTTAAGAAACACGCAACAATTATTTAAATTACATAATATAGCAATATTACTAAAAGTATTGTCCCTTGGTATAACTTTTCTTAAGTTAAGTCTCCTTGCAATATTCTAAATTTAATATATATATATATATATATATATATATATATATATATATATATATATATATATATATATATATATATTTATTGTAATATATATATTTATTGATTCATTATCAATAAATCAATAAATTCAATTTAATACGTAAATAACTGTTCTTAAACTAATAAACTATGCCAGTTGGCTTGGCGGGAATGAAAGTACATCTGTACAAAATTTCATCTCAATCGGATGGACCGTTCGCGAACGTATAAAGGACACACAAAGACACAAACAAAGACACACACAAACATTCTCTTTTATATATATATATATATATATATATATATATATATATATATATATAGAGAGAGAGAGAGAGAGAGAGAGAGAGAGGGAGAGATAGATAGATAGATAGATAGATAGATAGATAGATAGATAGATAGATAGATAGATAGATAGATAGATAGATAGAGAGGGAGAGATAGATAGATAGATAGATAGATAGATAGATAGATAGATAGATAGATAGATAGATAGATAGAACGAACAAACTTTATTTTCAAAGGGTTAAGAATTGGGCACGCAGGCCCGTCTAACATTCTGCCCTTCTATCACTCTCTTTCATACATTATTTCATTCACACATCATTCAAGGCTAACAAAGAACAGTAATAATATAAAAGATATGCATTATAAAGGCATGGGCAAAATGCAAACATCAAAACTACACGACACAGTAATATTAGATAATGGTCTGACACTTGTTATTAGCCATGTGGAATATACTGGCCTACAAAAAGGTGATTGGCTGTTATACTATGGTTTTGTTGTTATTATTATTATCTCAATTATTAAGGGGAAGGTAATCCGTATTGAGATAGTGTTCGAATAATTTGCGATTATATGAATAGGGATTGGTGATGTCTTTGATTTCTTGTGGAAGATTGTTCCACAGCTGAGATGCAGAGTACGTTAAGCTTGTTTTGTATAAGTCAATCCTAGGCTTCGGAATGTGTAGTATATTTAAACGTTTACTGTGTCTAGCATTATATTTAAACAAAGGCCAAAGGTAATTTGGGGCATTCCTTTGCAGGATTTTGTGAATTAGTTTAGCTTTATTGAAAAACAGGCGTTTGCGGAATGGTAGTAACTTAAGGCGTTTATACAGGCTATGATTGTCAGATAAATGTTTGCTATAAATTAGACTCATGGCCCGTTTCTGGAGTGAGTAAAGTCGCTTGGTGTTTGAATTAGAACAACCGTCCCAGATTGTAGAGCAGTAGTCAAAGTGTGTCTGTATATGAGAAGTATAGAATAGTTTCCTTGTGTCCTCATCAAGGAAGTTTTTAATCTTGGCGAGTTGATAGACTTTTTTCGCTGTTTGTTTAATGAGCGCTTGAACATGGGAATTAAAGGTTAGGTTTCTATCAATGATTAGGCCTAATGTTTTGTGCTCAATTACACTTTCTACTGGCATGTTATCGATGTGAAGTTGAAGTGATGTGTGTGGGCTTAGAGTCTGAAGTCTTTGTCTGGTTGTTAATAACATTGCTTTTGTTTTAGTGATGTTAATTTGCATACGGTTTGAATAGCTCCACTTAACTACATTATTTAATTCTTGTTGTAAAGACGACTCCAGTAAAATACAGTTTTCAGCGTTTGTGTACACCGTACAGTCATCTGCAAATAGATCGCAGGACGACGAAAGATGCAATGGTAGATCGTTAATATATATGGCAAATAATAGAGGGCCAAGAATAGAGCCTTGCGGTACTCCAATATTGAAGGTAGTGGTTTGAGACAGAGATTTATTGTGTGATACTACTTGCTTTCTGTTTGATAGAAAAGATGATATTAGAGTGACTACATTAAGGCCAATTTTCATTGTCTCGAGTTTTTTAATTAAAATAACATGGTCTATCATATCAAATGCTTTCTTGAAATCAATAAACACAGTTCCACATAGACTGTTGTTGTTTATATTCTGGTGCCAATTTTCTATCATGTTTGTTAGGGCCGTATGGCAAGAATATTTTGGTCGAAATCCTGATTGGCTGTCAACAATAAGCTTGTTGCGAACTAGATACTGTAATGTTACTTTATGGATGTGTTTTTCTAGTGGCTTAGATAGTGATAATAGTAAGGAAATGGGTCTGTAATTGTTCGGGAGACCATTGTCCAATGAACCAGATTTAAGAAGAGGGTACACTTTAGCGATTTTGAGAGCTGATGGAAAGTGGCCTTTGGTTAGACACTGATTATATACATAGGTTAGTGATGTACAAATCACTGGCGCAGCACAACGGAGAATCCGGTTGCTGATTCCATCTAACCCAGATGAGGTTGTGTTTTTTAGGTTACTGAGGTAAGTGAATACTTCAGTGATTGTCATTAGCGGTATGTCGGAAAGAATATCGCGGGAGCATCTATTCTCGCAAAACGATGACAATAAAGATAAGTTGCATGGAGAATTAGGTATTGAAGCCTTCAACTGGTCTATGTCAGTTTGAAAAAAATTACTGAATTGGTCGAATGCAATATGATTTGATGGTAAAGAATTTCGGAAGTTATACTTGTTTGTCAAGGTGTTAATTGCCTTCCATATATCCTTACTATTTGTTTTATCCATTACTAAGTTCTTAAAGTAGTTTTTCTTTTCCCGTCGTATGCTATATTGAACTTTGTTTCTAAGAGTACGGTATGCACTGAGATCCCGCTTTTTATGTGCTTTATCTCTGTCTCTCATAATTTCAAGTATTTCCTGGGTGATCCAAGGTGGCTTGGCGTGGTGTTTTACTCGAACTTCCTTGACTGGCACATGTCTATCAAAAACATCAATAAAGGTTTTCATCCAGAATTCCAGAGCATCATCCGGGTCAGGAAGCTGATAAACATTGTCTAGAGGTGAACTGAGCAAGTCCTGTAAAAATGCGTTTTGGTTGAAATTTTTGTAACTTCTATATTTTACACTTATGTGTTTATGTTTAGGAGTTTTAATTCCTTTTTTAGACCACGTGCAGCATATTGGGTAGTGATCGCTCATTGCACAATTTGGTACGGTGCATTCTATGATGTTGTTTGAGCAAGTTACATAAATGTGATCTATGACTGTTGAAGATGACTTTTTTACTCTAGTAGCTTGTTGTACTCCAACATCATAAGGGAAGAAATACAAACTAGAATCAACTCTGGAAATAAGATATACTATGCACTACAACATCTACTAAAATCAAAGGCGCTATCTCGTAACACCAAAATCACAATATACAAAACACTGATCAGACCAGTTGTGCTGTATGGCTCTGAAACCTGGAGTACAACGAAAGGAGACGAAGCCTTGTTACAAACCTTTGAGAACAAAATTTTAAGACGCATCTTTGGACCCATTAGGGATACACAAAGTGGAGAGTGGAAAAGAAGAAGTAACAAAGACATTTATGATTTGTTTAAGTCCCCGCTAATCACTGGTATCATGAAGGCTAATAGACTACAATGGCTGGGGCATATAGAAAGAATGGAAGATAATAGGGAAACAAAACTCGCTTACACTCAGGAAATAAATGACCGTAGACCCCGAGGTAGACCAAGAAGGCGGTGGAGAGATAATATACATACAGACCTACAAGCACTTGGAATCAACGACTGGCAAGAGAAGGTCCACCAGAGAGACGAATGGAGACAGATTGTATTTGCAGCAAAGAACCTCAATGGCTCGGAATGCTGAAGAAGAAGAAGAAGAAGAAGCTTGTTGTACTATTTGTTGGAAATTGTATGATGCAATTATATTTCCCCATATTATGTTAAATTTGTTGGTGTCAATGTTAAAGTCTCCGAGTAGTATAATTTCCTTCCCAGAAGCGAAAACCACATCCATCATGGTAGTGAAGTTTTCGTACCAGACGTGTCCAGCACTGGGATTTCTATAATCAATCAATCAATCATGTGCCATACCGGAAAGCGTGGGCGGTCATGATTCGCCATTTCACTCGATCACCAGAGTCGTGGATCAGCTCAGTGTTCCTGTCTCGTCCATGCCATGTGGCCAAGCCATCCAGGTATTTTCCTCTCGGTCTTCCTCTTGGTCTGTTCCCTTTGATCTTGCCAGCTGTCACTAAGTTCTCCAGTCCATTTCTTCTGATAACATGTCCAAAAATTTTGACTGTCTACGTCTAATTTCTCTAATCAATCTACGATTTTCATTTGTCTCTTGTAGTACTTGGTCATTGGTTTTTCTATCTGTCCGTGGTATTCTTTGCATTTTCCTCAGAAACCACATTTCTGCAGCCATCGGATGTTTTTCTGCTTGACTGCACATTGTCCAAGTTTCACATCCATACAAAAGAACAGGCTCTATGTATCCCCTCAACACTCTTTTTCTCGTTTCAATTGACATCATTTTATTGGTCAGAATGTTTTTCATCTTGCTAAAGGCTACTTTCGCAATGGCGATTCTTGTTCTAATCTCTTCAAGGCATCTGCCAACAGATGTTATGACTGTTCCGAGATAATTGAACCGATTCACTTGTTGAAGAATATTCCCATTTACTTGTATATTACTATAAAGGTAGCCAATTACCAGGGGTGTGCGGTTTTGAAGTTTTAGCTCTAGCCAGACACATTCTATTTCGCAAGTTTCAAAGTCTAGCCTACGGTGAGCATTTAGTAAATTAGAAACATAGGTTATTATGCCTGTCTCTTGTTTCCTACAGGGATTCCTTCTAAAAACTTTGTACCCTTTAATAGAGATGTCCTCATCTGAAATTGTATCATTAAGCCTACTTTCACTAAGGCCGAATAAATGAAAATTTTGGTTAAGGATAGAAGATAACTCTGGTAGCTTGTTAAATAAGCTGCAAATGTTTAAGTGTCCAAGGCGTATTCCAGACTTATTGAGCCAGTGTTGCCACTTCTCAGACATTTCATCCATGAAGAAAGTGTAAATTCGTCAAAGTTAAGCTAAAATACAAGATCATAAAAAAATCACAATTACATTAACTTACAAAATATCAGTAATACAAATCAATAAGTAAATGACAATATTATAACGATATAACTAATTAGACCAACGAATATAATGCAAACAAGGAACAAAACGAATTAAAGAACATACAACAAATAATTAACTTGAAAAAAAAACTACTTCACAAGCTAAGTACCAACTGTTATCCAAAAGAATCAATAAATGACTATACAAGTCAATGTCTCTGTTTAAAGCGGGGAGTGAAGACCCCCTCACTCAGGGTATTAATGCGATAAAAAGTATATAAAATATATCTAAGTCTCAATCTCTGTGACTTCAATACGAGTCAATGTTTACAGCCGCGTAAATCTAATACGTTGCTATATAAATCAATAACCAAGTATGCGCATAAACTTTATAGGAGAGGCCCTTTCTTGTACCGAGATCCGGTGTTGCTTTGTGCTGAATTGCTAGTAAATACCAGGTTGTGTTGGACCTTGGTACAGCGACATCATAAATGCCTGCCGAAGTGAAGTTGGGCTAAACCGTGTGAGGTATAACAACTCTGGGTTACAATGGAGTGGATACTGTTGATTTCTCACGGGTGTGTAACGACTTCCAACTACAGGCTCTGATTCGTGGCTAACAGGAGGCTGTGGTGGCACGTTGTTGTTACTACTGGATTGATCCTTGCTGTGGAGAAGAGGGAACGTATCTTCATAACTATCTACCTCCTGTGTGAAAGAGGGCGTATTGTACGGATTTGGTGTGATGGAAATGTTCCGTCTGGCTTGGATATCAGGTGCCGTGGTTATGAGTGGTCTGCTCTCTTCTGGTTTATTGGTACTTGATGTGGCGGCAGTATGTCGTCTGGCTTGAGTTTGAGGTGGTGTAGCTAAAAGTGTCCTACGCGATCCAGTATTGGATGTAGGTTGTGTACGTTCAGGGTACTTAAGATTTTTGGCGAGCAAGCTGGTGCCCAATGTAGACAAATGTACTTGATCTTTATAAAGTCGCTTTTTAGGTGCTCCTGACTGTGAAGTAAACATCGGTGTGTTGTTGATGAACTGTATGTTGTTGTGAGAGCAAAACTTCTGCAATATGTTGTTATTTATGTCAGCTAGATGACGCTGGAATCCATAACTCGGTGATATGATGGAGGAGAAGAAGATGGACGAGTTAGGAAAAGTGTGACGTAATCCGTTCAAGAGCGCCAGCAGTTGAGATGTTGTGATTTGCTGGTTGTTCATGGTGTCATTGATACCAATATGGACGCTTGCCCTTTTTACATTAAGATTTACAGCCAACCTCCTAATCTTGTCTGTTAGCCGGTCAACACCAGCCCCAGGCAGTGGAATTATGGAAACAATGTCTTTGTCTGTAGTAGCCATCCGGTCGCTATAAAGACCTTTCATTAGAGAGTCGCCTATTATAATGTGTGTACAGTCGGGTCGTGCTGTCTGCACATGTTGGTTGTCAGTACGCCTTGCTCGTTGTTTCTCCCATTTAACAGCATTCTGTACGTCTCCATGTGACTCTCCCTGTGTTTCCTGGAGGCGTGTGTTGTCTGTTGGCATTACACTATAGCACTGTACGTTTTCTGACGAATTTTCTTGAAGCACTTCGAATCTGTTGCTTATCTTTACACCAATGGGATAGACTGCTTGTAGCGTTTTGTCTTCCTCTGCACGTTGAGGTTTTTCCGCGTCTTGTTTTTGGTGAAACTGGGCTTCAAGATTCTCCGAATTTGATACAGCTGCTTGGGATTTACACGCTTGTTCAGTTGAGTTGGTGGAGGACTCGTGCTGTAAAGTTTCTATTGTTTTTCTTAGCAACAGATTTTCCTCTCTCAGGAGCGTGATTTCTTCTTTGAGAGCAGTGTAGTCACTGCTGGTCTTGCTGTTAGCTGCAATGTTCGCTGTAACAGTAGCAGTGAGCGCCTTTAAGGATTGCTCTATTACCTCAATGCGCCTATGACAATCGCACGATTGTCCATTGATAGTTGGCGTGTTATCTAAGGCTGGTATTTCTTCTGCTACACTTACGTTGGTCTCCACGTTGTTTTGGAGGTGCTACATTGGATATTCAATGGCCAAGAGTACTGATGGGGTAGGTGACCTCGTGTTGATGGCATTGTCCTGTTCATTTATTGTATGTGTTAGTTGAGAAACATTGTCTGCTGTGGTGTCCACAGCTGTAGTTGTGGGCTGTGTAGATTCTGAGTCCTCACTCGAGACGAGCATGTTGATGATATCTTGTGTCTTTGATATGTCTCTACTCGTGAATGTAAGTATTGAGTTCTCCAGCTCGATAAAGTCTAATTTTAGCAAAGATTTAATGTTTTCAACGCTGCCCGGAGCTAGTAACTTGTTCTTTGAGTGATATAAATGTATTGTAAGGACCGGCGTCGTAATCAGATCTTCCACGTAGGCCCCGCTTCTATCTTGTCTGTGTTGGATTCGTTCAGGCTTGTAATAATTGATGAGGCACGTTCAAAATGCCTCATAATGGAGTGTATTGTTAAAGGATACTGTAACACATTGGCCGGAGTTGGTGTGTTGGACGACTCGGCCGACTGGATTCGCACACCTGGCTAGCTTGGTCTTCACCGCCTTCTCTTTGTTTAGTGTGTATGGTTTATTCACGGCCGATCGTAAACCGGATCTTGTTTTAACACCAGTCACCTCCAGAGAGGCCTCTCCTATAGATGACATTACTGCATCATGTTATCAAACCCGTTTGAAGAATGTTGCGAACTCATCGTAGTCTAGACGCGCCGCGGGCCACTTGAAGTCATGTGTTGCGGTTCGTTTGTTTTGACAATTGAGACAACAACACAGGCTGATCAGGAACTTGCGATATTGTGTGCAGGCAACTTACCACGCGCTAGTCAAGCATGGTTTACACACGTTGTCGCTAATCGACAATTGGTAATTTCGAAATTGAATGACCTTACCGTCCATTTATCAAAGGAATCCTCATTTCACTACACCACAGTCACATAAACTTAAGATATTAATTCGTATTAGATCCAGTTTCAGAACTAACACAATGATATACACAGCATCTCGATTGAAATTAGATAAAACTTGATAAATTCTATAAAAACTGGGAGAGCTTGTGAAAACACGTCCGCTCGTAACCGGAAACAGGAAGCGGAATCCTGATAGCGGAATCCATGATATAGATAGATAGATAGATAGATAGATAGATAGATAGATAGATAGATAGATAGATAGATAGATAGATAGATAGACAGATAGATAGATAGATAGATAGATAGATAGATAGGTAGATAGATAGATAGATAGATAGATAGATAGATAGATAGATAGATAGATAGATAGATAGATAGATAGATAGATAGATAGATAGATAGATAGATAGATAGATAGATAGATAGATATGGAAGGAATCAACATTAGGGGACGATACATCAATAACATTAGATATGCTGATGATACAGTCTTGATTGCAGAAAATGAACTGGACATGCAACATTTAGTAGATGCTGTTGTTGCACACGGTGAACAACTAGGGTTAGAACTGAATATTAAGAAGACACAGATTATGGTCGTCACTGGGAAGAAGGAAATACCACAATGTGATATACGAGTAAATGGGCATATTCTTAAGCAATTTAATCGATACAGTTAACTAGGCACAGTCATAACATCTGATGGGAGATGCCTTAAAGAGATTAGAATAAGAATTGCCATTGAAGATCGTAAACTGATTAGAGTCATTAGACGTAGACGATCAAACATTTTTGGGCATGTTATGAGAAGAAGTGACATGGAGAACTTGGTGACAACTGGCAAGATCGAAGGGAAGAGACCAAGGCAAGATAGAGAAATAAATATCTGAATGGCTTGGCCACGTGGCATGGTCGAGACAGGAACACGGAGCTGATCCACGACTCTGGTGAATGAGTGAGATGGCAGAACATGTCCACCCACGCTTCTCGGCATGGCACATGATAGATGGAAGGGTTAATGGATCTATCCTATCAATGTTCATGAACGTGTTACTGGACCTATCCTAACAATGTTAATGAACGTGTTACTGGACCTATCATAAAATGCTCATGAATGTGTTATTAGACATATCCTAATAATGTTAATGAACTCGTTACTAGACCTATTCTAAAAATGTTCATGAATGTGTTACTAGACCTATCCTATCAATGTTCATGAACGTGTTAGCAGACCTATCCTATCAATGTTCATGAACGTGTTAGCAGACCTATCCTATCAATGTTCATGAACGTGTTAGCAGACCTATCCTATCAATGTTCATGAACGTATTACTATACCTATTATATCAATGTTCATGAACGTATTACTATACCTATTATATCAATGTTCATGAACGTGTTACTGGACCTATCCTAACAATGTTAATGAACGTGTTACTGGACCTATCATAAAATGTTCATGAACGTGTTATTAGACATATCCTAACAACGGATTTTAAGGCGGTTTTAATGTGCGTCCTAAAATTAAATCTACAATGTACAGACATACTTCTAAGAATAATTCAAGGAAACTATGTTGACCATGATAATGAAGATTTTTTAACCACGCATTGACTCTTAACGTAGAGGTTATGTTTCTAGTTGAGATATTGATTGACATTTTATATACACACCATTTGCTTACTAGGAACAATATCAGGTGCAGAAGTTCAGCTTTGCAAAACACATTATATAAAATGACTAATTTAGATGTGGTGACAAACCACGGTCAGACAAAAACAAAAAACAAATGTAGCATTGTTGTTATTACAAGGGGACTTCACATGAACACCTTAAAGATGTGATATAATTTACAATAACCAGGCTATTGTCTTGTAACCTGTCAGTATTGTTGTTAAGGAGGTCAAGAGTGTTAAGCACGTGATCTCACGGTGCAGACGGAAACGGTGACACCTTAAGGACAGTTTAAAGATGGTCACCCCACTTTTGACACGCACCAAAGAGGAGCAGCGTTCTATTATCCGTTTTCATGTCAGTGAAAGGGTGAAACCCATAGAAATTCTTCGGAGAATGAAGGTCCAGAATGGTGATGCATGTCTGTCAGTCCAGCGAGTGTATGAATGAAGGTCCAGTATGGTGATGCATGCCTGTCAGTCGGACAAGTGTATGAGTGGAGTAGAAAGTTTTAAAACGGCGTGACTACAGTGACACCAGAGACGATGTTTCTACAGGAATCCAAGCACTTTGTTGGAACTGGTGACTTCAGGAATCCAAGCACTTTGTTGGAACTGGTGACTTCAGGAATCCAAGCACTTTGTTGGAACTGGTGACTTCAGGAATCCAAGCACTTTGTTGGAACTGGTGACTTCAGGAATCCAAGCACTTTGTTGGAACTGGTGACTTCAGGAATCCAAGCACTTTGTTGGAACTGGTGACTTCAGGAATCCAAGCACTTTGTTGGAACTGGTGACTTCAGGAATCCAAGCACTTTGTTGGAACTGGTGACTTCAGGAATCCAAGCACTTTGTTGGAACTGGTGACTTCAGGAATCCAAGCACTTTGTTGGAACTGGTGACTTCAGGAATCCAAGCACTTTGTTGGAACTGGTGACTTCAGGAATCCAAGCACTTTGTTGGAACTGGTGAACATGAATTTGGAAGCAGAGGTGACTACATCGAAAATTAATACATTTGTTTTTTTTTCTTTTTCAAAATATGTTCACCAAACAAAAAAAGATTATGTAAGGTTTTTCTTTGAAGCCCACTCGTACATTAGTCAAACGAATATTAAATATGCACGCGTGCAAACAACAACATTTAAAAAAAATAGAAAGAAGTGGAATGAAGGTAATTTTCTAGGCACCTGGAACAGCAAGTGAAATGATGGTAGTTTTCTAAGCATCTGAAACAACAAATGACAGTAGACAACAGTCGAAGGTTAGGAAGCTTCTGAACAACTGCATGTATCTCAAAATGATAATCTCTGGTTTCAGCTTTAGATAACAATCTTCTTCTAAACTTCTTTAAACTGATTGTACCCTTTCAATTGACCCTCTAGTGTCAATTATTCCACGTCAACCTATGTGGATAACAATCGGCTAGCCCTGTGCTTTCTATATGTAATGCAAGCATACCTCAGCTTCTGAATATGCTTTATTAAACTCAGCACAGTATGCATGTGTATTATCGAAACTTTCTCTTCCACAGGCTACTGGATTACCTGAAAAGGGAATTGGATCTGCCAGTGGAAAACTGTGGAAAGAGCAAAGAACTGTTAGTTTGTCCATCCTCCGGGCGTTTGGTATGGGAAAGAATCTTCTGGCGGAGAAGATCCAAGAAGAGGTTTCTTGTTTTATCAAGTATCTGGCAGATCTAAAGGGGAAGCCTACAGATATCGGGATTTTAACCAACATCAGTACGTCCAACATTATCTGTTCCATCTTGATGGGGAATCGTTTTGAGTACGGTGATAGGAAATTCCAGGATTTAATGCATAAACTGGCCTCTGTGGTAGGTGACAATCAATTTATTGGTTTGGTCCATTTTATCAGCTGGCTTCAGTACGTCCCAGGAGATTTCTTCAAAGCAAAAAAGTTAACTGCAAGTACTCGTGGAATCATTAATGCTCTAGCTACAATTGTACAGGAAAAAAAGAGCACAATAGATGACTCCAATGATGTCGGTAACTTTATTGATGCATACCTAATTGAAAGAAACAAAAGAATTCAAGCTGGGATATCGACAACATTGGATGATGAGAATTTAATTAAGACCATGAATGATCTGTTTGCGGCTGGAACCGAGACTACAAGTACAACTATGTACTGGTGTGTTCTGTACATCTTAAATAATCCGGAAATACAAGAAAAGGTGTATCGAGAGATCAAAGACAAGGTGGGCACGGATCGAACCCCGAACATACAGGACAAGAATAAACTGACATATCTCAACGCTGTCATCATGGAAACACAACGTTTGGCCAGTATTGTCCCTTTGTCTGTGACCCATTTATGTTCTGAAGAGACAACTTTAAGAGGCTATACCATACCTAAAGGGACCTGGATCATGCCAAACCTGGACTCGGTGCTTCACGAGAAGGCCACTTGGGGAGAGGACGCTTTGAGCTTCAGGCCTGAACGTTTCATTGACAACAACGGCACTTTAATGAACCCGGAACAATTGATTCCATTCAGTACTGGACGGCGTGTCTGTCTGGGGGAGAGCTTAGCAAAGATGGAACTGTTTCTGTTTCTCTCCAACATGTTTCAGAGATTCCAGTTCCTCCCGCCATCCCCAGATTGTATTCCCCCATTAAATTACACGATAGGCGTTGTCGTAAGTCCACTACATTACGAGGTGAGGGTGGTGGAGAGAAAGTAATTGTTCTGTTAAGACACGACAGACTTAGCTTGATTCCTGTGGGCTAATTAACCGTGTCCATTTCTGAGATGGAATCTGGTCTTGGAAAGCCTATATCCTTAGTTCAGTATTAGAATATTTAGATGTGTAATTAATAGGATGTAGAAAACATTTTACTACTGAAATGTAAAATCTAACAAAATTACCTGCAGGGAAGTATAAGTAGTCTCTGTATATTGTAATAAACACTGCTGCCATGAACCCAGTGTGGCTTCTTATCAATGATTCTGGCTCGAGTCACGACAATCGGCACTCCTGAGTATAGACAGACAATGGATGTTGGACACCATTTCATCACAACACAGACTTTATTTGTTGAGCTCACCTGGCCGCTCCGGCTAACCCGCTGGCAATGATGAACATTGTCTAATACGCCTGCTCTCAGACCTTTAACGGTGATAGTCTTTCGGGGGTGGCCCTAATCATACAATACATGGTGTGTACTCCTTTGTCATTGTCCACTTCTATTATTACTAGTATAATATACACCATTGTCATTGTCCACTTCTATTATTTCTAGTATAATATACACCATTGTCATTGTCCACTTCTAGACTGTTAAATATAGTAAATGGTTGTCAACTTACTGTTTGATTCCTATGAAAACACTCTCCCACCATGAATCACAACACACGTGTTACGGTGTATCGTCACCCTGCTGACTTGAAAAACTGTATTGGCAAATCACCCGTTGTGATAATTTCTATTCGGCATGTAACAATCTCTCGTCATGAACTCATGACGTAATGCAACGTCTACAAGACCGGCTTACTACAGCAGTAGGTCGAACATTCTGTGCGGCAACTCCAGTCATTAGATATAAAACCGTACCGATTCCTACACCAGCAGTCAAACAGCCTGTTCCTCTGTACGCCACAAACAATTGTATTTACCAATTCACATGTAGACGCCAGGCCGTTTACATTGGTAGAACAGAGAGACAGCTTAGCAAACGGGTGTCAGAACACATACCTCAATGGGTCAACAAGATACAACACACAGGAAATGCTAGCATCGTGGGGCCGACACATCGGAAGCTCCCGGCGTCTTCAATCGGTAGGCACATTGTCGACAGTGGCCATGTCGTGGACAGAGACACTGCATTTCGCGTGTTGTTTAACACACAAAATACTCGCTTGTTAAAATTTGCAGAAGCAATTATGATCTATCAACGCAAGCCAGAATTGTGCAAACAGAAAGACATGTTAGTCAGCTTAAAATTACCGTGGTAGATAAGTGACATTAGTGTGCGAATATGTGTATATTTCAACTTGAAGGATTTATCTAGTTAATTCACGTAAGTTGTGTGATGTCTGCAGTATGTACCTGACGAGATGCAGCGAAATATGCCAGGCAATAAATCGTGCAATCTATTGTTTGTGTCTTCGTTATTCAAACTTGTTCTTCAGTTCCATCGTTCACGGTTCGCTACAGCTAGATCCATTTCCCCCCATTTCCAAATAATTGTAGAGAAATCGGTGTTATTCTTGAGCTTTCTTACAATTGCTGTTCGCTCAACACCCTGAGCCGCAAGTGGGTTCAACATTTTCATGGCTTCTAAACTGTACGTAGTCACCTAACTTTTCACGTGGGTCTCGCCTTTTGCCCGCGACGTCGTCCACTTGTCGCCCGGGCTGAGTTGCACTCAATTACACTAGCTAACCCAGGATTAAGCACCTCTAGTCTTATCCTGTTATTTTTGGTTATCTCCCTTACCATAGCATTCATTCAGTAGCATGTCCTTTGCAGAACCTCGCTGCCATAACAACCTTCAGGAAAACCTCTCGATCATAATCAAGATGTCCCGCGTCTGATACACCCATCTGGAGATCATCCGCTACATCCTGCACCCATCTTCTCTTTGGCCTTCCTCTTCCTCTCTTCCCAGGCATATATCCTTCCATTATTGTTCTCTCCAAACTTTCGTGACGTTTCAAGTGATCAAAATATTTCAATTTTCATTGTTTTATCGTCTTTAATAGATAACCTTCTTCAATATTCAATTCTTGAAGTATGGATGCATTTGTTCTTTTCTTTCCCAAGATATTCTTAGGACTCGCCTATAACATTTATGTTCAAAAGCATTTATGCGCTGTTCAGCTTGTTTAGTAAGTGTCCATGCCTCACAGGCGTATGTTGCAATGGGAAAGATGCATGCTCTTAAAAATCTAATTTTTGTAGTTCTGTCTGTCCCACTCCATAATGTATTCAGTTGTTTTAGTCTTTGAAGAGCAATTGATAGTCGCCGTTTAATTTCTGTCATTGTGTCCCCAATGTTGGTAATCAGTGACCGAAGATATTCAAAATTTTCCACCACCTCCAATTTTTCCCCATTAACGTATATTTCTTTCTCCATTGCAGTTTTGTCTGTATGCATTATCTTTGTTTTTGCTAAGATATAAGTTGTGATTTTCACTATTCAATTGGGTTGAGGCTATGAGGTTTTCTATGCCATTTTGTGTTGTGGATAGTAATACTGTATCATTAGCATATCGAATCTCTGGTATGTCATGACAGCCTATATTTAGGGCATCATATAGCTCCCTGTTTATATCATCTCTTACATTTCTCATTATATTTTCGGCGTACAGGTTAAACAAATAGAGTGACAGCACGCAGCCCTGACGGACTCCTTGTTTGATGTCAAACCAATCTGATGTCTCGCCATCTATTCTAACTGCTGCTTGTTGGTCTAGATAGAGCATTTTTATGAGTTGTACTACATGTGATGGAAAGCCCATATTCCTCATGATTTCCCAAAGTTTCTTATATTGTACACAGTCACATGCCTTTGAATAATGCACAAAACATGAGAATAGGTTTACATTAAATTCTCTGTACTTCTCTATTATTAATCGCATGTTGAATATGTGATCTCTTGTTCCTCTTCCTTGTCTAAATCCAGCTTGAACAACGTTACTCTCTTCTTCCATTTTCTTACGAAGTCTTCCCATTATAACTTTTAGTAGAATTTTACTTGCCTGACTGATCAGGGCAACAGTTCTATAGTTGGTGCATAATTTCAGGTTGCCCTTTTTTGGTATTGGAATGAAGATAGTTCTCTTCCAATCTTTTGGTCATATACCATATTTCCAAATCTTTTTACATAATGCATGATATATGTGTATGCTTTCTTCTCCTCCCGCTTTAATTAGTTCAGCTGGTATCTCATCACATCCAGGTGATTTACCATTCTTTAGGTTCTTTATAGCCCAAGCAATTTCATCTAATGAAGGTTCAGGTTCTGTCTCTACTGTCATTGGCTCATGTATCTCATTCATATCCTCACTGTCGCTCATATTATACATTCCACAGCGGTACTCCTGCCATCTTTCTAGAATTTGCCTAGATTCTGTTAAGGTATTTCCCATCTTGTCACAGATAACATTCAATTGAGGTTGAACATTTCTTGTCAATACCTTTATTTCTTTGAACATTTCATAATCTCTTCCAGTCTTGTGACATTGCTCTATTCTGGTACAGCAATCTTGTATGTATTGATTTCTCGAGTTAAAGATTTATACTTCATCCTGCTGTTATCGGATTCATCTCCTTTCTTTTTAAGCTCCCTTCGTTGTTTTATTAATTCTAACGTGTCTGATGTAATCCATGGCTCAAGTTGCTTTTTCTTGGTCGGAATTAAATCTTTGGCTGCAGTTATCAAGATATCTCTAGCTTGTACTGCCAGTTCATCAGGTGTCATTTCCTCTTGTACAGACATCAAGACCCCTAAGCGATTCCTAACTTCTATGTTGTATACATCTGGTATTTTTGTGAGATCAACACGAAGTGGTCTTGGTTCTCGGGTAAGCTTTTTGAGTTTTAATTTCAGATCTGCTTCTAATAACTTATGATCTGTATCACAGTCTGCACTTCGTAGGGGTTTTGAAGATGTTATGTTTGATCTCCATCTTCTTTGTATTAAAATATAATCTATCTAATTTTTGGTAATACTGTCCGGAGACTTCCATGTGAAGAGTCTTCTTGGATGTTGTTTAAAAAGCGTGTTGGCTATCGTGAACTCATTTTCTGTGCAAAATTCAATTAATTTGTCACCTGCATCATTTCTATTTCCCAATCCAAATTTTCCTAAAACGTGTCTCTCATTTTCAGATCTTCCTGCACCTACTTTTGCATTAAAATCTCCCATTATTATTGCTTTATCATTATGTCCAATCTTATGTAATGTGTCTTGCAGTGTGTTGTAAAAACTTCAATTTCGTCCTCCTCTGCTGTTGAAGTAGGTGCATATATCTGAACAAGAGTTGTGTTTTTTGGACGGCCTTTAATAATGTGGATTCTATCACTAACTGGATTATATCCCATTAAAGCTTTTGCAATTGTCTTATCTAAACAAAATGCCACTCCAATCTGGCCTCCGACGTTTCTACCAGAATAAATTAAAAGACTTTCATATTAAGTTGTAAAATGTCCCTTGCCGCTCCAGCTATGTTCACTAATTCCTAAAATTTGAAGTGTTTAAACTCTCAATCTCATCACATACTACTTTAAGCTTTCCCTCATACTGACTTCTCACATTCCACGTTGCTATTCTCACTCTGTTTCTTAGTCTGACACAAAGGATTTCCTTGGTAACACAATCAGGATTAACTCCATCATCACGATTACTAGTACCTGTCCCTGTGTCACACTCTTCCCCAGTGTTATCAGATCTGCCTGGCCTGGGGGTCTCGCCACCAGATCTCTTTCTTATTATGTTTTCTGTCATGGTTGCTATGGTTTCTTGGCAAGTCTTGCAGAAGGTTGTTTGCCATTGCTTTCCTTCTGGGCAGTGACTGCACTAGTCGGTGGTCATAGCCATTGTCTCTACTGATGAGATCATCTGCCTATCGCCGCAGAGTGCAAGACCATAACCAACAACAATCTGTCGGCTGCTCTCACACTCCATCCACCACCTGCTTCCATGGCTTCACGTAACCCTGATCGGGAGGCTAAACGGGTACTCCACCTTGCCCAAGGGTGTCCCGTAGACTAACGGAGGAAAGGAGGCGTCTTACATCTCCTTTGATAGCATTACTCTCATTATATATACTTTGTGTCATGGCAACCGCGGATTAATACAGTTTTTTTTTTTCGACTGTCAATGGAAATTGATTTCAATGAAAACAACCTTGGCTACTGCAGTCAGCGACCTGAACATGCTTCAGAAGCCTTCATTTTTATTTTTATGTTTGTTCTTATTCTCGTTCGTTCGCCTTGAACTGAAGCATAATTTACACATTCACTGCTACTAAGCTGAATATGAGCCGCTGAACGGTCAGACTCAAGCTGGAAGAAATACTGAGCCAAGTAGTGAAGATAAAAGACGGAGTTCTCCAAGGGCAGTTAACAAATTCATGTATCCTAATATCTGTATTATTGGTTGAGCAAGCTAACACTAAAACTAGGTGTTGAGTGATTCAATACATGAGACGCTGATAGTCACTATTGTTGTGGGGCTCATTGTGAGGAGAAATACACTCCATAACATTGTGACAACTGGCATGATGTAGGGGAAAACAACAAGTAGAAGGCAGAGAGATAAATATGCTGATAGCTTGGCCATATGACATGGTCGAGACAAGAACACAGACTGATCTAAGACTCTGGTGATCGTCATGATCGCCCACGCTTGTCGACATGACACATGATGATGCCGATTGTTTGATTCATCGATCTGAGGCTTCGTCCTTAAGTTCCAATGTCATGTAGTGAGTGATACATGCAGGTGTTCATCTGATGTTGTCTTGTTGCCTTCGTAATGTAGTGATACATGCAAGTGTTCATCTGATGTCTTGTTGCCTTTGTCATGTAGTGATACATGCAAGTGTTCATCTGATGTTATCGTGTTGCCTTTGTCATGTAGTGATACATGCAAATGTTCATCAGATTGTGTCTTGTTGCCTTTGTCATGTAGTGATACATGCAAATGTTCATCAGATTGTGTCTTGTTGCCTTTGTCATGTAGTGATACATGCAAGTGTTCACTGATGTTATCTTGTTGCCTCTGTGGGGCTCATGTGGAAGTAGGAATTTCCAGATATATGTAATAACTGAACAACAGCGAGGTGATGTTAGACAGTCTGGTCAGGATATTTACAAAGCAGTCATTTCGGATTGGTCAGTGGTTGGAGTATGTTGCAATACAGCAGAATCTACCTCCATGGCCAGGGGAGAATACAAACTCTAAATACCATTGTGAACTGGGATGTTGACTTATGTATCCACACCAACAGATCTACGACTCACACGTTTAACTATCTTTCTCTATCCCCACACCCACCTCTCTCTCTACCCTCTCCGTAGGTCTGTCTCTACCCTGTCTTGCCTTCGTTCTCTCTTTCCCTCTCTCTCTCTCTCTCTCTCTCTCTCTCTCTCTCTCTCTCTCTCTCTCTCTCTCTCTCTCCTCTCTCTCTCTCTCTCTCTCTCTATCTGTACCCTATATGTCTATTTGTCTATCTCAGTGGTTATCAAACTTTTTGGGCCCATGCACCCCTTCACCATATATATTTTAAGAACATCATTCCCTCACACCCCCCCCCCCTTTCGTATTTCCCCCTATAAACCCCCCCCCGCCCCTACACAGTATACGTAAACATGGAAGCTAAATTTAATAATACATAACAGAACAAATCTAGATGTCTACATAAAACGTGATTTGCGGGACTACTTACGTTATAAAATGAATTTTAGAAGGTCGAGAAGTACAGAACTGTAAAGTATGGAGGAAAAAAGAATATCAAGTTATCGGTTCTTGTATTAACGGGATCTTTAAGAAGTCTTACCCCCCCCCCCCCCCCAACACTTAAATCCCCCCTTCAAAGGGGGCGGGGGGGGGGGGGAATTACACACCTGTTGAGAACGACTGGTTTATCTCTATGTCTCCCTCAACCTTTGCGTCTTGATCTCTCTACTCTCGCTGTCCCTCTCTACCTCTCTCTCTCTCTCGCTCTCTCTATCCTATCTACCTCTGTCTGTCTGTCTGTCTGTCTGTCTGTCTGTCTGTCTGTCTGTCTGTCTGTCTGTCTCTCTATCTCTCTCTCTCTCTCTCTGTGTACCTCCTATGTCTGTTTTTTCTGTATTTCTATGCTCTCCACTTCGCTCTCTTTCACTACCTTCTCTGGCTACCTTTCTCTCTCTCTCTCTCTCTCTCTCTCTCTCTCTCTCTCTCTCTCTCCTCTCTCTCTCTCTCTCTCTCTCTCTCTCTCTCTCTCTACATCTCCCTTTCGTGTAGATACCTGTTTACTTTATTCCTATGAATGTAACATTAGTGTATCTTGGTGCTTTAAATAAACAGTTCAACAGTTGTATTGTCTGTAGTAGTGTTTTCTGTATATCCATGAGAACAACGGTTGTCCCATTGTGTCTATGTGTTAAAGTTTTCCCATATTGCATATTTGTGTTATTGTTTGTAAAATGCATTTTTTAAACGATTGATACATCGTCTATTACTAATAGTTTAGTCTTGTCTTTAAATTACCTTGACGGTTTTAGATTCTACATTAAATCTGTCAGTATTACGTATCAGTATTATTCAGTAAGTCAGTATACAGAAAATGAACACACATAATGAACTAGAAAGAGAAACAAGCAACTATTAACTACATAGATGAACACTACTCAATCAACACTTGGACCCTTGCATATACTGATGGGACAGCAAAAACAAATTCAATAGAAAACGGAGGTAAAATGATTCTCTTGAATCTAACATAATTGAGCAAAGAAGACACAATCAGTGGCAACTGGAAAGTTTTCAAGTAACTTCAGAGCAGAGGTAGAGGCTCCAAAAGAATCAGCAGACATTTTGTTGACTGAAAAATAACGAGAAACAAATAGCTCTATTTACAGGACGGTGTCAGTATATCAAACCCGAGGAGCAAACACAGTCCAGAACTAGATAGCCTTAGAGAAGCACTACGAAAACTATGTCAGATATCCAATAGTGTTGTATTACACTGGATCCGGGACGCAGAGGTGTTTCCAAGGCACCAGGGCCGGGATCTATACTGGCCAAGACCTGCTGACACGTCCACGCCGTGCGTCCTGGGCAACAGGTCCCTTCGCGGACCTGGCTAAGATCAGTAGGATCGATGATTCCTCCGAAGCCGGAGAATATTGCCTGAATGGCGAGGGACCACCAGTCTGCACACCAATAAGCCAGACATGGGACAACGGATACTCACGCAAAGCTCAAGTTCCGGTATGACATCAGACTGATGTTGGACAACAGGATGTATTCATCCGACATACAGGTCTTCACGCTGGAGTTCACAGCCAAACCGAAACCCACAGATCAAGCTAAAGAAAGCAGACCATCTATAAAGACCAACACATTTAAGGTCAAGCCAGTGTCTACCCTTAAAAGATTCCCGGAGACGAATAGAATGCTGATGGCGAAGATAGGAAAGATTTTCCGAGAGATTGAAGAAGAAAGAAAGAAACAACCCCAACGGTTTGTTTAGTTTAGTTTAGTTTAGTTTAGTTTAGTCGACAGATCAACATCACGGCACACTAGTTAACCCATTAGTGCTCCTTTCTACTCCTGACGCAAGCCTGAGTCCGGAGAATCTCAACTTAGTACACGAACTCCGTAGCACCGACGATGATTCTAACAACCCTAAAGATCGAGTCCTCCAAAGGGCTACTCCCCGAGCCGCATGGAGCCGTCAATAACAAACAGGGAAGAAGAACGGAAACCGCACCAGCTGACGTCACAGGCATGAAATCTTACACACAATAAAACATGATTTAAACAACGCAAAAGGAAAGAATATAGGACAACCTGACGTCCATCCATCCATCATGTGCCATGCCGGAAAGTGTGGGCGGTCATGACTTACCATTTCACTCGATCACCAGAGTTGTGGATCAGCCCAGTGTTCCTGTCTCGACCATGCCACGTGGCCAAGCCATCCAGGTATTTACTTCTCGGTCTTCATCTTGGTCTGTTCCCTTCGATCTTGCCAGTCGTTACCAAGTTCTCTAATTCACTTCTTCTCATAACATGTCCAAGAAATTTTGACTGTCTACGTCTAATTTATCTAGTCAATTTACGATTTTCATTTGTTTCCTGTAGTACTTGGTCATTGATTTTTTGGTCTGCCCATGGTATTCTTTGCATTCTTCTCAGAAACCACATTTCTGCAGCCATCAGATGTTTTTCAGCTTGACTGCTCATTGTCCAAGTTTCATATCCATACAAAAGAAGATGCTCTATGTAACATCTCAACACTCTTTTTCTCGTTTCAATTGACATCTTTTAACTGGTCAGAATGTTTTTCATCTTGCTAAAGGCTACTTTCGCCATGGTGATTCTTGTTTTAATCTCTTCAAGGCATCTCCAATTAGATGTTATGACTGTTCCGAGATAATTGTACCGATTCACTTGCTCTCAGTTCAGGTAAAAAATGGCGACGACCTAACTTTCATTCTTCAGGAGAAGCTGTTTTTAGTGTTTTTTCTGTGGATTATGTGGTGTTATTTCGTATTCATTTATTGGATGTGTTCACAAGAAGCCACGGAAGGCAGGTGATGGATTAAATTTTAAGGGCAGCCGACAGGTAGTTGTTGGTTATGGTCTCAAGTTTCTCGACGGTAGGCAGACAATCTCTTTCACGAGACGATGGCTGAGGTCCCCGTATGGTCCTAGTATGGTCACTGCCAAGGAAGGAAAGCAGGCAAACTACATTCTTTAAAAGTGCCTAGTTCATTATGATTCGCCTAACAACAGATCATCACAAGACAAGGACAGAGACATTAAAATTAGCAACCTGACGTCACAGGCTGGAAATCTAATAATTGTTGTTACTGTATTGAGTGGAGAACTATTGAGGCATCAGCGTTGTTACGATACGATATTGAGAGGACAACTACTGGAGCATCAGTGTTGTTACGATATTGAGAGGAGAAATACTGGAGCATCAAGGTTGTTACGATATTGAGACGAGAACTAATGGAGCATCAGTGTTGTTACGATATTGAGAGGAGGACTACTGGAGCATCAGTGTTTTTACGATATTTATAGGAGAACTACTGAAGCATCAGTGGTGTTGCTATTTTTAGAGGAGAACTGCCGGCACATAAGTCTTGTTGCTGTACTGAGAGAACTACTGGGCCATCAGTGTTGTTGTTGTAGTGAGAGAAGAACTAATGAAGTATCAGTGTTGTTGCTGTTTTGAGAAGAGAACTAATGGAGCATCAGTGTTGTTGCTGTATTGAGAGGAGTAAAACTGGAGCATCAATGTTGCTGCTGTAGTGAGAGAAGAATTACTGGAGCATCCGTGTTGTTTTTGTATTGAGAGGAGAACTACTGGAGCATCAGTGTTGTTGCTGTATTGAGAAGAGAACTATTTGACCAAGGAGAACTACTGGAACATGGGTGTGTTGCTTTATTGAGAGGAGATCTACTGGAGCATCAGTGGTGTTACTGTATTTGAGAGGAGAACTATTGGAGCATCCGTGTTGTTTCTGTATTGAGAGGAGAACTATTAGAGCATCAGTGTTGTGTTTGTATTGAGGGGAGAACTATTGGAACATCAGTGTGGTTGCTGTATTGAGAGGAGAACTATTGGAGCATCAGTGTTGTTGATGTATTGAGAGGAGTAAAACTGGAGCATCGGTGTGGTTGCTGTATTGAGAGGAGTAAAACTGAAGCATCAGTGTGGTTTCTGTATTGAGAGGAGAACTACTGGACCTTCAGTGTTGTTGCTGTATTTAGAAGAGAACTATTTGACCAAGAAGAACTACTGGAGCATGAGCGTGGTGCTTTATTGAGAGCAGAACTATTGGAGCATCAGTGTGGTTGCTGTATTGAGAGGAGTAAAACTGGAGCATCAGTGTTGTTGCTGTATTGAGAGGAGTAAAACTGGAGCATCAGTGTGGTTGCTGTATTGAGAGGAGTAAAACTGGAGCATCAGTGTGGTTGCTGTATTGAGAGGAGTAAAACTGGAGCATCAGTGTGGTTGCTGTAGTGAGAAAAGAACAAATGGAGTATCAGTGTTGTTGCTGTATTAAGAGGAGCACTATTGGAGCATCAGTGTTGTTACTGTATTGAGAGGAGTAAAACTGGAGCATCGGTGTTGATGCTGTAGTGAGAGAAGAACTAATGGAGTATCAGTGTTGCTGCTGTATTAAGAGGAGCACTATTGGAGCATCAGTGTTGTTACTGTATTAACATTATAAATATGTGATTGTTTGTCGTGATGCGACACTGAGAGGAACAACGCTGTACTTCTAGTGGTGATGATGCAGTACTAGGATCAGATGTCAAATTGATTAAATTTTCATCAATAAAAGATTTCAAAATGCGTAAATGTAGCAAAAACTATACCAAGCGTAGACTGCACAGGTTAATCATAATCTATACACATTTATTGCTATATCCGGTTTGCTTTGTAGGAGTATCCCTTATCAAAGGAGATGTAAGAAGTCTCCTTTCCTCCCGTAGTCTACGGAACACCCTTAGGCAAGGTAGAGTACCCGTTAGTTCCCCCACCCCACCCCGTCAGGGTTACTCGAAGACATGCATGGAAGCAGGTGGTGGATGGTGTGTGAGAGCAGCCGACATATTGTTATTGGTTATTGTCTGCACTAGCGGCAATAGGCAGATGATCCCATCAGTAGAGACGGTGGCTATGGCCACCGACTAGTACAGACACTTCCCAGAAGGAAAGCAACGGCAAACTACCGTCTGCAAAATTTGCCAAACTTAGGGTTGTGTGCTGTTCCCCTATTTGTTTAGCCTATACGCCGAAAATATGAGACATAACAGAGATTATAACCAAGGAACATTATGATATCCTAAATGTCGTTGGTCATGAAATACCAGAGATTCGATATGCTTATGATACACTATTACAATCCACATCACAGTATGGTATAGAAAACCTAGTAACATCAACCTAAAAGAATAGTGACAATCACAGATTGGATCTCAACATTAGGTTGGTGGGGTATGGGTATTCCATATCAAAGGAGAAGTAAAGTGCCTCCTTCCCTCCACTAGCCTACGGGACACCCTTGGGCAAGGTAGAGTACGTGTTTAGTCCCCCAATCAGGGGTACTTAAAGCCATATGTGCAGGTGGTGGAGGAAGTTTAAGAGCAGCCAACAGACAGTTGTAGGTTATGGCCTCCAACTTCACGATGTTAGGCGGAGGATCTATATTTGTTTGTTTGTTGGGAGACAATAGCTACGGTCATCGACCTGTATAATCACTGCTAAGAAGGAAAGCAATGCAAACAACCTTCTGTACAGATGCCAAGAAAATCATGTTTTGCAATCTCATATAAAATCATAGAAACGGCATATATGGGTACCCCGTAGGAGCAGGTTCGCCCAGTTGGGGTAGTCATGTGCACCAGGTGACTCCAGACCGTCAGCAAGCGACTGAGTGTTAAAGATTATAAAGACTGAAAGTGGGAACTTGGAATGTAAGAAATCTGAATGGCGATAGAAAATTTGATAACCTTAAGAATGAAATGAGAAGACTAAATGTTAGCACATTAGGTATATGTGAGAGCAGGTGGAAGGGAATTGGCATTATAACATCTGAGGAATATAGCAATATCCATTCTGGTGGAGATTTTTTTTTAAAAATGCGAGGGGTAGCAATCAAAATGGATATAAAGGGATAAAAATCAATCAAAGGATATTGGACTGTATCAGACAGCTTTACTGGTGAAGTTGAGTGGAAGACCATTTGATGTCAAAGCCATACAAGTTTATACACCAACGGCATACAACAGTGATGATAGCATCGATGAATTTTATAACGATTTGGAAAATGCCTTCAAGAAATGCAAGACTAGTCAGAATTAAATATCATAATTGGTGACTTGAATGCAAAAGATGGAAATCAACAGGACGGATGCATAGTACGCAAATATGGACTAGAGGAACAGAATGAAAGAGTCCGCAGATTTGTTCAATGGGAAAAAAAAGAGCATAAAATGATAGTTGGAAACACCTGGTATCAACAACAGATTGCTTACATTCCCACCAATAGAATTGATTACATTCTCACCAATAGAAGATTTAAATATGCCTTTAAAGTTGTAAAAACTATACCAGCCGCGACTGCCACAGCGACCATCGATTAATGATACTCAATATACATATACAAGAGAGTAAAGAGAGTCAAATATGCATCAAATATACCAAATTTATTCTACTAACACTGAAGTGTGAGGAGGTAAACGATAAATTCAACGTAGTGGTAAAGAATATGTTTGATGCATTTCCAGTATGTACATTTTATTTCAAGATATCCGCGACCAATAGGAAATATGAAAGAAATCCGTCAATCAAGCCGCACAAACAACCATCCCCAAAGTAAAGATGATGGGACGTAAGACATGGGTGACGGAAGACATCTTAAACCTCATGGAAACAAAAATAAATACCAGGGGAAGTGAATAAGTAAGTTACAAATGGCTGTACATAAATAACTAAATATGATAACAACCTGAAACCATTTTATTTTGATACATACATTGTCCCTTTATTTCTCAACATAATTTCCACCAACACTGATGCACTTATCCCATCGTTTTATCAGTCCTCCCAAACCGGCGGCATAGAACTGCGTGCTCTGTTTTCTAAACCACGTTTTCACCTCACATTCAATTTCGGTGTCAATCGCGAAATGTCTCCCGCCAAGGTGGGTTTTCAGTGGACTTAGGCCCTAGCGATTTCCCGTAAAGCGGTGCATAGCTGGGTAGGAAAAGTGATATAAGTAAGAAACACAGTTCTGTGGGATCGCAGTAAATGAAAAACTGCTTGCATCTTTAAATAACCATCTATAGTTTCAACTTTAGATATCGATCGGCTAGCCCTGTGCTTGCTATATGTAATTCAAGCATATCTCAATTGGCATCTTAATAAGCTTTATTACACTCAGCACAGTCTGCATGTTTATTACCTAAACTCTTTCCCACAGGCTACTGGATTGCCTGAAAAGGATCGGCCAAGGGTTAAGGCCTAATCTAACCTGATATGACATTTAATCTTTAGGTTGCATTTCCTGGCACTAGGGTAAGGCCTGTAACACTCTCCCCCCCCCCCCCTACACCAGTTTCGATCCTCTCCCCAAAAACGCTGGCACAATGTGGGGTGTCGGATGTGGCGAGCGCTGACCAACATTCGGTGCTAACAGACAGCAGATATTACCGTCTTCTCTTATACTGTAGCTCAGTCATACCTGACTTATAGAGTGGGACATACGACATATAAATCAATTATAATAATATAAATTAGAACGCATATCATACACATATATGCTTGTGAAGACCCCTTCAATCACATTCCGAAGGGAGGGCTTCACATTACTGAACCACTCACATTCGAATGCTGCAAAATAATTAATGCCAGTAAATGTAACATATGTAACATGACTTGTATTAGTGACATGGGCAGACTCTTAATAACTGATAGACATCCGCCAGGTGGCTCTAGATTCTGTCCCCCACCTCCTTTTCAACATCCCCAACCACAGAGGTGGAGAGAACATTGCAACCATGTCCTTAATTAAATTCTCATTGCTGTGACCACGCCCTCCGTGCTGCGTTGGACTTTCGCTTCACTGTCTACGAATTCTTAAACAAGCGTGTGCGTGTGTTCGCTTGTGCGTGTGTGCGTCCGTATGTGTACGTGTGTGTCTACTATTTTATAGTGGTCTTGAGGTATGATGTCCGCTTCGAGTGCTGGAGGTCACAGGTTCAGGCCCCGGTGAGGACCGGGATATTTTCAAGTGGACTTCTAGTAACAAACTTTCCCTTGGTCTCTGTCGGACGCTCGTGTATATTTTTGCGCACGTAACAAATCGCTTGGCAGTTGGAAATTGAAAACGAGTACCCTAACGACGCTGCCTGGGCAAAATTTCGAGTTACAAATCTACCCAAAGTATTTCAGGATCCTCGCCGGTGCTACGTAGCTCGTGCACTGAGCTGAGATTCCCCGGACTCAGACTTAAGTTAGGAATCGAACGGAGCACTTATGGGTTACACCTGCGTGCCGTGATGTTGATCCGTTTACTCAACTAGACTGAACTAAAATCGTCATAACAAGATATCACACGCAACCTTTCTCGTTAGAAGAGGCGAGGGCCCTCTAGACCATACCCACAACCTTCTTGGAATTAAACAATGCAATATGACTGTCTTTATAAAATGTTGCATTCCACTACTACACTTACAGCGGAATCCATTCACAAAACACATGGCGTTGATTTTACTGACCATATTATAATAATATTCAACTTTTTACGTAATACAACATTCTTCTTTTTTCACCGTAGCTGTGGTTTGCTTTCAATGTACCATAGACAAATGATTTCATTTCCATGCTAACTTTTAATCTTTTATGAATGTTTTTTTTTCTATATGCTATAGGAATGTTTCACTTTCAATGCACAATATTAAATCTTCTTGATCAAAGCTATAGAAATTAATCTCTATAGGTGCTCATCGTGTGCTGCGAAAATGGATCTAGATAAATGCACTTCAAAAGAAGTCTTCTTCATGCTGTAGAGACTGTTCTTTGGAATATCTTGAACTGTTGTGCACTTATTCAATATGAAAAGCATTTTCCATGTTTACACATTTGTCTTGAATATATTATAAGAATGTGAGAAGAATGCAATGTTATTTTTATGGGATGTATTGCTCATGCGGATACAAGAACGATAGACCGATGGTGCATAATTTTGCCGGACATTGCACTCAAAGCCACCATTGTTTCATCGCTGTTAATGACCTGACGGAATTTTACGTTCAGTGTTCTGCATAATGCTTTCTGTGTGAATGCCATAATGAAGTTCGTTACTGAATTTCTGGTACAAGTGCCATGAGTGCAAAATGGACGGAATTTCGAATCACGGCTGTAAATCCTGCTCGACGGAAACAGGCGGGCATCATCATTAGTTTTGAAAAGATCTATGTTTGTTTTTTTGAATGTTTAACATGTTGGTGTTGACATTGTATTTGGTTTCAATGACTGTTGTAGGAGAAGTGTTCGAATGTAACCTCAGTATAGTAGGCGGTGGGTTAATGATTTAGAAGATGGGCACCACATAAAGAGTACATTCCCTGGTACTTTTTGAGAATGGCGGACATGGCAAGAGATTATGAGATTTCATCAGGACGTTTGTCCCAACCTGACGTCATTTCATTATCATTATCGTTTTGCCTTAACCTGTCGTTCATATTTTACCCTGACGTTTGGGCATTCCATGACGTCATTATTTAATCATGACGATCTGTACAACTAGGATGACGTTTTATCTCGCCATAAAATCGTTATCCAATCCTTACATAGTGATATCTTTATTTCATCCAGATGCCTTTATCTTTCTATGATGTTTCTTTCTCAACAGGACCCTACCTCATCTTGACGTGTCATCCTATCATGACATCATCATTTCATCGCAACTTTTGGATATTTCAAATGTATAGCAGTCGGTATTTGTATTCGTATTACCAGGACTGCTTGGTGTGTTTTTGGCTTTTATTCCCATACTGAAATTTGGTCGGGCTGAACTTGCTTTGCTGAATGCTGTTGGAAATTTCTGACCTATGTCTATGAACCACGGGTAAGTCTTCAGTACTGCATTAGTTAGTTAGTTAGTCGACAGATCATCCTCGTTGCACATCGGACCATTCAGTCCATAAGTGCTCGGATCCACTCCTCAGCAAATCCCGCAGCGTGTAGCGGCTAACGACGCCAGTTCTGTGTTGGTTTATCAATCTTCTTTGGCTTCCTGCGTAGTGTTCTTGTTTGGCCACCCCTCTTTTAATTTGCTGCTCTCGCAGTCTGGCCATTGTTGTAGATTCACAGTCATCACTTGGTTCTCGCAAAAGTCTCACTTCTCGTAGAGCATTCAGAATGTCAGCCTGGTCCATTGTGCGTCCGCCCTCCACAGTAGCCTCACCTGCGAGCTTGTCAGCCCGCTCATTTCCTTGTACTCCCGCATGACCTGGCACGAAGATGAAACTAATCTTTGCCAGCCGAGACCGCTCCAGAGGCAGCAACCATTCTCTTCGGATCGACCCCTCCTCTATCCTCTTGATCATGTTCATTGAGTCGCTAAGGAAACAAGCCCTAGTGAATGTCTGTGTCTCGAGCCATGTTATTGCTTTACTTACTGCCATGACTTCCATGGTCAGGCTACTTGTGGTTTCAGTGAAAGCACCAGAGTCCTTCTTCACAATTCTCCCTCCGGCCCGAGCTGTAAAGGCCCATGAGCTTCTCACATGTCGGACGACCGACCCATCTGTGTAGATGACCGCGTCACCGTCTAGTGAATTCTCGAAAATCAACGCTTGTACTTCAGCCTCCACAGCAGCCGGATTTTCCTGTCTGCATTTTCTATCTAGTTGGATGCAAACTGAAAAGGATGTGCAGAAGTCTGTTGGCACTTGCACCCACTCCTCGAAAGGTTCTAAGTCCTCAAGTGAACAAACCTGTTGAAGAATGTCTTCGGCTTGACCCATCCACGACCGTCCTCTTTTTAACCTGCTGCCCTTCACCTTCCTAATTTCACTATGCAGTGGATGCTGTGTGTTTGCGTTAATTCTGAGGTAGGCGCGTGCCCTGCAAACTTGCATTCTCTCTTCAATGGTTGGAAAATCAAGAAGGTAGCGCATCGCCCTGCATGCTGTTTCTCTTGTAAATCCAAGAATAATGCGCATAGCTTCATTCTGTATCCTTTCCATCCTTTCTATCTGCTTATGGCTGAGAGTCAGGATTGCCATTGCATACTCCAAAACAGACATGACCAGCCCCTCGTACAGAAGACATAGATGGCGCTGCTCACAGTTTGCTGCCGCCATCACCCGCATCACTGCCAAGTCCCGCTTGGCCTTTGTTATCACCTGGTCTATGTGCACATTATAAGCAAGGCTTCGATCAAACCGTATCCCCAGGTAATTCATTGCCTGCGTTCTTTCCACCGTCTCTGAACACAGCATTACAGTTGGTGTTGGATTGTTGACAATATGATTATTCAACGAGAACCAAGTCACTGTTGCCTTTGTTGGGTTGACCATTGCCCCAGCTTCATCACACCAAGTACTTATGCGATTGAGTTCGGTTTGTAGTTCCACAGCAACGTCCTCTCTATCCTTTCCCTGACGATACACTAAAACATCATCGGCATATGACAATGTCCTGCCAGGTCCAGTGATCTGCTCACTGGTGATTCTCACTGTGTAGGCGTTGAACAGTACCGGAGATAATGGTGATCCCTGTGGTAGACCAGGATATATTGTTGTTGGTTCCGAAGTCCAACTGCCACATCTAAAAACTACTTTCCGTTGGAAGAGGGCTGCAGCGATCCAACTAAGGAGGAATGGACTTACGTTTAGTTCAAGAAGCTGAAACATTAAAAAATCCAGTGGTACTCTGTTGTATGCGTCCTCAAGATCAATCGCTGCAGCAACGGTTTCAGTGCCTGAGTGGAAACCTTCATAGACATCATGGGCAAAGACTGCTGCATTGGTCCAGGTTTCTCTTTTTGGACGGTACCCACCCAGGGTAGGTGGGAAAACACCTTGCCTCTCTAGTTGGCTTGATATTTTCCTGGCAATTACCTTCTCCAGCAGCTTGCCTACTGTATTCTGCATGGTTATAATTCGATATCCCTGAATTTTTTTGTGATCTTTGTCAGGCTTCGACAAGGGAATCAGATAGCTATGTAACCATTCCTCCTTGATGCTAGCACTCCCTATACTGTTGTTGTACATGTCTGCTAGTTTCTCTAGCTCATTGTCGGTACACCTATTTATGTCGTCGTATCTTATGCCATCAGGACCTGGAGCACTGTTTTTTGATCGTCGAAGCACAGCCTTGATTTCTTTCACTGTCACTGTGTCTTCATCCGAAGTGTTCTGGGCCTTGCATCTGTCTGAGGTGACCTCCTTGGCCAGATTCCGGCCTCCCATGTCTGTCTGGTTGCTCTGCTCAAGGTAGCGTTCAAAGAGGGCTTTGCCCTTGTCCTCGTCAGTCCTCTGCCAGATGAGGTCAGCACCTTGGAAGTCAGAAATGCTCTTATTCTTGACTACCCCACTCATGCTTTTATGTAGTCGCCAGAACATTTTCAGTGACTTGTCTTTGCTTACTCTTTGACACACCTCTGCCCATTTTTCGCTTTTAACCACCTTGACCAGTTTTTTGAAATAGCTTACTTTTGTGTGCATCTCTCTTTCTAAGTGCAAGCAGGGACTAGGATGACCAGCTCTGTTCTTCTTGGCATTTTGCCATCTCCTTACAGCACTACGCTTATCCACCCAAGCCTTCTCCACCTCGAAACTCCACCACGGTGGCTGCTCCCAGCTTTTTCTCCTGCCCTGAAACGTTCTGCGCTTGTCACGTCTTATTTTGCTCACCACATCTTGCCCTGTGCTGTCATACTGGAACGTCTTTACCTTTAGCTTGTGCTGCCTGGTTCTGCCTTTCTCCACCAATATGCTGCAAGGGTGGTGGTCGCTGCCATAGTGTCCTAGGACACCCCATCTACATAGTAGATGTACTGCATTGTTATAATGAATCTGAAAATTTGGCTTCCTACTACCAGAAGAGTGAGTGCTCAACTTTATTTGACGACCCCCCCCCCCCCCCTCCCGCTCCCACCCCAGTTTCAGCTTCACCGGGCAGTCTCGAAACCTCTAAGTAATCATTGTAGTCTTTATTCCTTTAAAAATACTCTATGACAGGGGAGAGTTAACTAGATGTCGGTATATCATGAAGAAGGCTGCCACATTGAAACTTTAAAACTTTATCTAACCCAGCTTTTCGGTGGCTATGAGATCATATTGAAACAGGGCAGTGTGTACGAACTTGTGTTTTGCCCAGAATAAGAGAACTCCTTCTCCAGTGCCAGCTGAAAGAGATTCTTATCATGGACTATTACATTAGTTAATTGACTAATAGGTTTGACCTTCAATTTATTTGATAGCTTAGAAGAAGTCATTTAACTATTGTGGCTTCATTAATTTCTGAAATTGTTTTTGGTATCATATTTATGACAACATGTGGAATTGTATGCTTAAGATACTCAAATCACATATCTTCCCATATCCCACAATTTATCACAATATACGGTTGAATTTACTCAACGTGTTTGAGTTGAATCATTGTTGAGATTTGTTCAGCAGTTGTTTATTTCAGTGGATATATGTCACTGTTTATAATTTTAGATGGAGATCAGAGTGAGGCTGGACGACAACACATAGGCAACTCTTCCTTATAGGGTGAGCAGTCTCCTCTGTTGTCTGTGGTTAATAGCCAGGATCTCCAAGCCTTCTATAGGAACCTGTTTGTCTATTTTTGTGTTGGACTGGTATCCGTTTTGTTTATAGTTCAATACTTTAGGGATTTCGTAAGCCATTTCAAGGTTCTTTATGAGAGATGTTTGAGGCTGACATCCCATCCTATCCGGGATACCCCTAGTTATATCATTAAATTTCACATTCAAGGAATTCGCAACATTCGTTTCAGGAACAACATCTCTGTTGCTTCTAATTTCTTCTTAATTTGTTCATTTGCATTCCAAGATTCACTGCCATACAGCAAAACCGGTTCTACATAGCATTTCAGCACTCTCTTTCTTACATTCAGTAATAGTGACTTATTGCATAAGATACTCTTCATTTTCTGAAATGCGGCTTTTGCTTGCCCTATTCTGCTCTTAATCTATGTTGTACATCTTCCATCTGATGTTATCACCATTGTTACTGTTTTCTTGATATTCAAGGAGAGTCATTTCCTTGCACTCTCTGTTACTACAGTGTCCAACAATTGTTGTAGGTCTGTTGATTTATCCTCCGCCAATACTGTGTTATCAGCATAGCCTATGTTATTTACATTATAACTTCCAACGAGTATTCCTGGCGTCTCCTTGATCTCTCTCATTATTACTTGACTATATAGGGAGAAGAGATCTGGTGACAAGACACACCCTTGTCGTACTCCTAGCTTTATCTGTTCGTAACTACCCTCTTTATTTCCCAATTTAATTGCTGCAACATGGTTCCAGTAAATATTCTTAATTCTGTCCCATCAATGTTGATATTTTCCATAATGTTAATCAGTTCATCATGTTTTCCGTTATCAAATACCTTAGCATAATCTATGAAGCACAAATATATGTCTTTTCGTTTCTCGTTTGACCTTTCTATTAGTGTCCTTAATGTATATATTGCATTGTTTGTGCCCTTTTCCTCCACAAATCCATACTGTTCTTCACTAATTTCCATTTTTATTTTCTTTCTGGTTCTTCGCATTATGATTCTGAGTAGACGTTTATTGATATGGTTTATGAGGTTAATTGTACGGCAATCTTCACATTAAATTGCTTCTGGTCTTTTTGGTGTAACTATAAATACAGATTTCAGCATATCACTGGGTAAATATCCACTGCTGTAAATATCATTATATTTTGATTAACATATCTACTCCAAATTCTACCAATACTTCTAATTCTTCTATTGTGATTTCATCTGGCCCAGCCGTTTTTCCTTTCTTCATATGTTTCATAGCGTCAGCGACATCTTCTATTAGAATAGGTGGACCTTCTAAGTTACTATCTTCTGTAAATTCTTCCTTTTCTCCATCATATAAATCTCTTATATACTTATTCCACCCCTTCATTATAGCACCTTCCTCAAATAATATCGTTCCTGTTTTTGATTTCATACACCCTGTATTTATTCTTATTTATCTTCCCGTGAGCTCCCTGATTTGTGTGTGCACATTTCTTTGCATCTTTAATGGCATTTAATTCGATATATGTTTTGCTATGAAGTCTTGAGTTTAATCGTACGAAAATCTTCGCATTCAATTGCTCGTGGTCTTTTTGGTATAGCTATAAATACAGATGTCAGCACATCGCTCGGTAGATATCCACTGCTGCATGTTGTGTTTGTATGGTTTTCATTAGCATACGATTCTTTCACGCTGTTATGACCACTAACTCTTATTAGAATAAAATGAGATACAAGCACCAGAAGCAGAAGGCAATATCAACAGTCATCGTTTAATTTTTAAAAATGTTGACATACTTTACGAGACCCGAAGTAGTAATCCTTGGAAACCGGAAGTGATTATCTCCTCTTAGCGCGAGGAATTTTAAAATTGAGGTTCTTGAAGATTGCGATACGTGCCTACGTCATAATAGAACAAAGCAGAAGACACATGAGTTGCAGCATCTCATTTACACATTGAAAGGCGTGGAACGTCCGGCCCACGACTCTATGAGGCCCATGAAATCAGATGTTCTGAACCTGCCATAGTAAACACAGGCAAGACTCGAAATTCAATAAATCAAGGAGCTTTTTTTCAGCTATGACTTGATGGCAATGTAAGGGTTCATTGTGTTAAATCAAGAAAGAATTGCATAGTCTCTCTTCATCCAAATGATTTAACTATATGCCACTGCGTCATTAACCAAGAACGTCTCTGTGCACAATCGTTGTGACTTAACCATGTGCTGCCAACAGTAATGTCATGAATACATTTGGTCAAGAGCAGATGGTTTAACAGCCGTCAGATAAGGTGTTACTGAATATGTTGACTCGAGTACGGCGATCTTGTTTATCTTGTGAACGAGTCCCGTGACCATGCTCATGACGCTTTACGAACTGTGGAGTTCAGTGAAGCAGTTCGTGGAGGTAAAGTGAAAACCTATCAGGGAACTCAGTGACAGCGAGTGGCAGTGTTATCTAGCGTTCATGGTAGACATGACAACATTTTTAAGATTCTTGCTTTTAATTGTGAAATCATTTAAGTTTAATTAAAGCTATGAAAGTGAAATCAAACTGAGCATTTTCCATCATATGATAGCTGAAAGCCTTCTGCATCAATTTAACTGGTGAATGTGTGAAACTGTTTGAAGCATGTAAAGGAAGATTTCAGGATGTGGAAAGTAAACAAGAGGAACTGAACATCTTTGCTAGTTTAGTTTAGTTTAGTTTAGTTTAGTCAATGGATCAACATCACGGCACACGGGTGCAACCCATAAGTACTCCGTTCTCCTCCTAACTCAAATCTGAGTCTGGAGAAACTCAGTTCAGTGCACGAATTCCGTAGTACCGGCGAGGACCTGAAAATACTTTGGGTAGATTTTTAACTCGAAATTTTGCCCGGGCAGCGCCGTTAGGCTACTCTTTTCGATTTCCAACTGCCAAGGGATTTTTTTACGTGCGCAACAATACAAACAGGCGTCCGATCTCACTAAACATCTTTGCTACACCGTTCAATGTCGAACAGACTGATGTACCTGATAACCTACAACACAAAATCATGCAACTGTAAAGCGATGATGAGTTGAAACCCCAGCCTGAGTTCTATAAACGCTTCATCATCAATGGTGATTTTCCCACTTACAGGAGACATGCATTGAAGCTGGAGACAACTTATTGCTGCGAGCAGTTCCCTTCAAACTGTTCAAAGCACTCTACTGAGCACCGGAATATTAGACGCAAACCTGCTAACACCACTCGCCTCCCCATAGAGAAGCAATTCCACTCGTCACATTAAGGGTGAAGTAATTATTTGTTTGAACAAAAATAACATGCTAATTGTTAAGCTGATAAGTTTTTCATGGCGCGCGACTGATGTTATAAACATCTGAACGGTCATTGAAAAGTTCCCCGTCCCTGATGTTGGTGATGCATAAAAGTGATGATAAAACAAATCATTGTATGAAGTCTGTTTTATGTGCAACCAGCTTATGATACGTTTGTACATACTTTCTGTTCACTGGTTTGTTACAGAGCTCTGGCGTCATCCAACAGCTGCCTCATTTACTCAGTATTATTCAAGCACGGTCGGTAGCTTTTTCGTGCTTTATGAAAGCCATACTTATTTCGTTTTTATATTCTATAGCTTTCCGACACCGGTGTCATGCATTATTTGGTCAAATTAATCCCACGTAATTCTCGGACGGGCATAAGTTAATTGTATACAGAATATACTTACGTTATCTGTGGCACACATTAACATAGATATAGGTATGATTCATTTTATACGACTGTATACGAGATAAATAACATAAAGGACATGCATCCTGTTTATATTTTATGAACATATGGTGGTCTGTTCTCGATGTCTGTGAGCTTCCTTAGGTCTATGTATTTAAAATCTTTAGGCCTCGCTGCACAACTTAGTGTTCTTGGTAAGTCAAATATTTAATAAGAAATAATTACAGTACTATTGGCTGTGACATGATTCTTCTTTTAAATCTTCATCATCTTGTTCCTCTTTTTCTTCACCTTCTTCTTTTTTTTAAAATTTAATACTATTTTACTGTTCCTGCTATTTTAATACGGCCACATTGTAATACGGTATTAACATCTGTTCCCAAAGGAGACAAACTTATACTCCTTGGGGATTTCAATGCCAGAATAGGCACGGACACCACCTCTTGGAGTGGCATTATTGGAAAGCATGGAGTCGGAAATTGAAACAGAAATGGACTCCGCCTCGTTCAGACATGTGCCGAACATGATCTCCTGATTACGAACACAATGTTCCGTCTCTCCATGAGAAATAGGACATCGTGGATGCACCCTCACTCGAAACACTGGCACTTCATTGACTATGTCATCGTCAGGAGGAGTGACAGACAAGACGTTCGAGTGACAAAATCCATGTGTGGTGCCGAATGTTGGACAGACCATCGTCTCATTGTCTCGAAAATAAACATTCACATCAGGCCACCACGGCGTCCTCAAGGGGCGAAAATGCAAAATAAAGCTAAATGTTACCCGCCTAAACAGCAAGAAAATGCAGCAGTCGTTTGAAAATATGCTGGAAGACTGCCTCAAGCCAAATGATGCAGCTAAACAGGATACAGAAACAGAATGGAGAGCCCTAAAGGACATAATTTACAACACTGCTATGGAAATCCTGGGTCCAGCCCCCCGAAAGCATAAAGATTGGTTTGATGAAAATTCCGAAGACATCAACCAATTGCTGGCCGAGAAACATCTTCTCCTCAAGGCACATTTGAATGACCCAAAGTCAACATCAAAAAAGATGCTTTCAAGAACATTCAGAGAGTAGTGCAGCAGAAACTTCGGCACATGCGGGACTCCTGACTGAGCAGCAAAGCTGATGAAATTCAGGGCTTTGCTGACAGACATGATATGCAAAACTTCTACGACTCACTGAAAGCGGTCTATGGTCCTACATCACCAGACATAGTTCCCCTCCTCAGTGCAGATGGGGGAACATTGGTCACCGATAAGAAAGAAATCCTTCAACGCTGGGCAGAGCATTTCAGCAACATCTTAAATGCAACTTCCTTCTTCGATGATGAAACCATCAACTGCCTTCCTCAAGTTCCCACCAATGAGACACTTGATGACCTGCCAACCATAGTGGAAGTAAACAAAGCCATCCAGCAACTCTCCAGCGGCAAGGCACCTGGTCCTGACTCCATCCCAGCAGAGATATACAAGGCAGGTGGGCCGGTCCTAACAGAGCAGCTTCACCAAGTCTTTACAAACATATGGGTGAAAGAGACCATGCCACAAGATTTCAAGGACGCGTCAATAGTCCACCTTTACAAACGTAAATAAAACCGCCAATCCTGTGACAACCACCGAGGCATCTCCTTGCTTTCAATTGCAGGGAAGATACTCGCCAGAATTCTTCTCAGTCGCCTCACAGCCCGTCTCGATCAAGGTCTTCTTCCTGAGAGTCAATGTGGCTTCAGAAAAGAACGTGGAACTGTTGACATGATTTTCGCTGCAAGGCAGCTGCAAGAGAAATGTCAGGAACAGAACTGCGAAATGTTCTCCACTTTCATTGACCTTACCAAGGCTTTTGATACAGTCAGCAGAGAAGGACTGTGGAAGATTATGGCAAAACATGGCTGTCCACGAAAGTTTGTCCAAATAGTGCGGCTATTTCATGACGGCATGCAGGCAAGAGTACAGGAAAATGGTGAACTGTCTGAACCCTTTCCTGTCACCAATGGAGTGAAGCAAAGATGTGTGCTGGCACCAACACTGTTCAGCCTCATGTTTTCAGACATGTCGATGAATGCCTTCGAGAACGACAACATTGCAGACATCAACTACCGTATGGATGGAAAGTTATTCAATCTCAGAAGGCTGAAAGCTAAAACCAAAATTAACAGCGACACCGTCAGAGAGCTCCTGTTTGCTGATGATTGCGCTCTATACGTCAACTCAGAGGCGGACATGCAACATAATGTTTCAGCTTTCTCACATGCCTGTGCCAACTTTGGGCTCAATATCAACATGGAGAAGACTGTAGTTATGTACTAGCCAGCTCCAGGGAATAATCGCACTGTGTCGAATATCAAAGTGAATGATCATAGACTAAGTGATGTGGACAAATTCACCTATCTTGGCAACACTGTGTCACAAGCTGCCACAATTGATGACGAAGTGAATGCAAGAATCTCCAAGGCCAGTGCGGCCTTTGGCAGACTGTACAAGAATGCATGGGACAGAACTGGAATAAGCCTGCAAACAAAGCTAAAAGTCTACAAAGCAGTTGTATTATCCACACTGCTATATGCTTGTGAAACCTGGACTGTTTATCAGCGAAATGCTAGGAAATTAAACCACTTCCACACAGTCTGCCTAAGGAAGCTGCTGAAGATTAAATGGCAAGACAAGATTCCAGACACTGAAGTCCTAGAAAGAGCATCCATGCCCAGTATCTGTAACAGTATTGGGTATAATTAGGATCTAGTGGGAAACACAGATACAGCACGATTGAGCATTGAGACTGAAAGGGGTGGGAGATGCTCAATCGTGACGTATTGGGTTGGTATGGGCAGTTAAGATCCGGCCTCCAATGTAAGTGGAGTAAACATCCGATAGCCCAGCTGAGAAGACGCGGCCTGTCGTCTTGAGAATAAAATATAATCTTATACACCAACTCGACTCTTGTTACTTCCTTTGACACTGTTAAAGGAGTAATAAATGGTGCCGCCGACCGAGAATCTGAGGTTGATCTAGGCCGGCCAACAAAAACTATCCACTGGCGGCATGCTGTAAGAAAAATTATGAAGATAATAGATAATGGCATATCACGCGAAGTACTCAAGAATCAGGACAAAACTACCAGGACAAGAAGGGTTTCCTGGAGCCGTGGCTGAAATTAATCATTTACAAGGGGCCTAACCTGGCCGTTGCCTGAACCTTGCCACTTTCAAGATTTTAGCAGAAGTCTGAACTCGTTCAAGGTCAAGTCATCACTGGCCGTTGGCTGATCCTGATCCATTTTTGGGCCTTGTCAATCCTACGACCCAAACACACCTGATCCATTTTTGGGCCTTGTCAATCCTACGACCCAAACACACCTGATCCATTTTTGGGCCTTGTCAATCCTACTGACCCAAACACACCTGATCCATTTTTGGGCCTCGTTAATCCTATGACCCATTCCAAACGACGTTGAAGTACCCACCTGAGAATCAAGGAAGGGACCCAACCAGGGGTCGAAGATTTTCCGGCAGCCCATGAGATGTGACCCGACCAGGGGTTGAAAAATTTTCTGGCAGCCCAAGAGAAGGACGAAAATACCTGAGGGAAGAGAAGTGGTATCTGAACTCCACCACCTGAATTCTGAGACTAAGTTTCACCTAATGCGGGATCTGGTTGGTTGAACTGAACTGAAGGTAACGGATTAATTAAAGAAATAGACTCAGAGTTGTATATTTCGAGGTCTCCCGTGAGGTTCCGAACTTCTTAATTAGAGTGGAGTACAGGACATTATTGTGCTTTAAGAAACAGATATCTACAAGGAACCTTCTGATTGCCACAAATTTGAGTTTTTAATTAAGGACAGGTTTCATTCCTCCTATGCTCAGACAGGACATCGTTGGTGCTTCTTCTGATTAATGTAATATCTTACATTATTATAGCCAACTGAAGTGTGCTGGTTGGGATTTAGGAAATTATAATTGTGTGATTGGTTGCTTGCTTTATTTCAGTATTTTTTCAGCATGACGGAACAGAACACCGGAGCACAAGTTTAGACGTTAAATTAAGAAATTTAAAAATTGAAATTGGTTACTTGTATAAATATTTCAGCTTAGAAGACTCAGCACAGCACATATTTCAGCTGAACTCAGGATAAGTTTTTTTTCTCAGGTACTAAAGAAGTATACAGAACAATATTGTTTCAGCTGGATAGATATTTCAAAGGAACTGAATATGAATTTCTTGTGCGGGGAGTTACAACGGGTTAGCACATGGTTAGGAGAATTAAAGATGTCAATTACGGAGGTAGAGAGTTTTCTGAAAACGTTGAAGAACAAAACAACTAGACAGGATCCTTATAGAATTATGGTAGACAGTAATAGAGTAGGAAAGAATAACAGGAGACAGACATTGCTTAATAAAGACAGAAGACAATATGGTTATGACGAACCAAGGCCTGATCTATATAGAGTAAAAGACAGTGAAAACAGACGAAATAGTGAAAGCTCGGACTGGTATAAATACAAAAATGGACGTGAGAGAAACATTTCAAAGAAATCATGGGACTGGCCTTCTCACAGTGCAACTGCTAGAAAAAGACGTGACGACTGGTTAGAGAAAAGACAAAGACAATATTTAAACTCAGGTGTAAGAGACAGAGTTGAACCAGTAAGTAAAATACAGACTAGTCCTAAAATGGTTGCGAATGTGACTAGTAGACAGGAAAAGAAGAAGACGATATTAGTAAAGAAAAGAAACCGAGAGACACAGACGCAGACAAGTAATACGGTAGAAAGTAGCACGCAGACTCAGGTACAACCAGTCAGCAAGTTAACAAAGGGAACTCAAACTGACTTCATAGAGAATCAGTCTAAACCAACTCGTTTGACTAAGAGAGACAAGGTTGAAGTTGGGAAAGATGGACAGACGAGGACCAAGAACGACAGAAAGATAAAGAGGAGAAGTATTGACGAAAGTGTTAGTATGGTTGTAAATAGAGGTAGTGCCATGTCAAGTTATTCAGCCATAGACAAGAAACTAGTTCCCAGATGGTGTAGGAATATTGGCTGTCAGAGTTCAAGCTACGGAGAAGATATTCCCACAGCTGAATATTATAGTGATGCTGAATCAGATATTATTACAGAGGATTCGGAGAATGAGAGTGTTACACTACGGGCAGGTCCTGAATCGAGGCGTGATGTTCCATCATATGGAGTAGTTGCTGGTAGACAGACGGACAGAGTTTTGGGTAGTGACTCTTTGAAACAAAATACTGGTTTGTATGACAAGACAGTAGGGAAGGCTAAGGGACGAAGACCGAGAAAGAGAAAGAAAGGTCAGACGTTTTAGGGATGACTATAGGAATAGGAGCCGACGTGTTTGCAGTAAACTATAATGAGTCTGATGAAGGAACTATTAATTAGTGTGTCATCTGAAGACGAGATGGGAAGGTATAAACGTTACGTAAGGTACACAGGAAACAGTGAGCAGACTGACGCAAATATAGGAAATAGAAGGAACTCATTTAAGAACAAGAATAGTGGTAGACAGTTAGCGGGAATTTATTCAACGACAGAAAGTGATTTAAGAAAAATAGAAGACCTTAGAACCTTAAGACCTGAATACTTTAACAGGTTGACAACAGATAGTGATGATGACATTATAACGGAAAGACGAGTGAATGTATTGAAAGACAGTGAAGTGTTTAATTTGGACACACTATATAACGGTTAAAATTCCTTGGGTGAAGAAGGAAAATAAAATAGTTTTGGCTTAGGAGAAGAACTCTAAAATAGGCAGATGAATTTTGTTGGTGTAGTATCACATGGTACAGAATAGTCGAGGGTGTTGTTGCGACAAAGGATATTCCACGTGGATTACGTAATACAGGATATCGTCTGGTTGGTAGCAAGGTAGAGAGAGTAAAATAGGGTAGATTCAGGACAGAATTAATAGAGGGTGAGAGATATGTTAGGCATGAATATTAGTATTAGAAATAGTTTGACTCAGAGCTATGACGTGATGTCCGAGATGGTTTTGCTTGTTGGTTGGAGAAGAAAGAATAGTATTGTTGACAGGTGAACCGAGAGTGTCTGGTGAGGTGATATAGACTGAGGAGGCACTGAGTATTCTGTGCGTAAGATAGTCAGTTGAACGTGAGAATAAAAGTATAATAAATAATAGACTGTAGAAGTGGATGCTTGAAAAATACGAGTTACGTCGTACTTGTGGAGAAAGAAGAAAGTTGTTGTGGGTGGAAAAGTATAGAATGATAGTTACGAAGTTAGGGGCTGGTTCACCAGAATGAGGTTTGTTTTGAAGAGATAGTAGATAGTACTGTGAAAGCAATTTCAGCTGCGAGAGGTAGTGTATAGGGTCTGACCTTCGTATAGAAGTGAGTGATTGAGTAAAGTAGAGATATAAGAAAGCAGTGAATTGAGAGAGTCCTCTAGAATAGTTCGTCTGGTTGTGCGGTGTTCATACGTGAATATAACTGTAGTCAGACAGGTGTTCGTCGTGATGAAAGAAGTAAAAGGAAAGAGGTGTGATGAAGTCGCCTAAGTGAAATACGTAGATAGAATGTTAATATGTCTTGTGTCAACGTGTGTAGAGGAAATCAATACGTGTTGATATCTGGGGAATGATTGATGGAATGTTGAGGTGGCGTCTAAAGTATTTAGTTGTAGTAATAGTATGGAGACGTTAGGTTGTCGCGATACGAGAGTAGGCGGGAGATGAGAGCGAGGTTGTGTTGTGTATCATTGTCCGTATGAATATGAGAAGAGCGGTTGATAAGTAAAGTTGATAAAGCGTGGAACATAGAGCATGCGAAAATCGAGAGATAGAAAGAAAATTGTAATGTCTTTTCGTAGAATATCTGAACTTAGAAGGAAATTGTGGAAGTTATATGCTGAATTAACATTATGAATGTTTAGTATGCTTGACAGGAAAATGGCGAAGCAAGACTGCCTAAGACTGAGGAACGGGAAAAGAGAGCTCCGTTGTATATACTGACGTGAGTTGCTGTTCTGAAAGAGTGAAGGATACGAAGGTAAACAAGAGGAGGTAAATGAATGTTGGAGAACGTGTTCCGAGGAGGGTGACCGGGTTGATTGTCGTCACGATGCAAGAATGATAGGTGAGACTTGAGGATAGCTTAAAGTAGTGCTGGTGAGACGTTGAGAGTACTGATGCAGTAGAATGAAATATAAATTGCGTCGGGTAGACGAGAAGGTGGAAGTAGAATTAGTTGTTTTGGTGAGAGGTCTATAGTAAATAGACAAAGTTTTGTTGGATGTAGGAGGGTGGAGATACTGTGGTTGACGGTAAAGATTGGGAAGTGGTGGTGATGGTTGGTACAAAGCCATAGAAGACAGTTGGTGTGCCGAGCCACAGGTTAATTGATAAGTAGATGGTGGCTGGTACATTGAGATGATATTGGAATAACTGTAGTTTACAGTGCTTGCTTATGAGGATATTTTGGATGTTATGATGTATTAGGAGTTAGGATGGAAAAAGATACAAAAATTTGGAGGGGAGATAATCAATGTTTGACTTCCAGAAAAAGGAACGGTCACTCGTTGAGTAATGGTTTTGGTTGAGGGGAACAAGTATGGTTCCGCATTAAGATAATCTGTAGATAACAGAGAGATATTTGTATATATGTATATAAGTATTTTGGCATTAATGCTTGGTATGGAGTTGTTTTGTTATACATGACTTGCCTAAATAGATAGGTGTTACATTGGTTAGAAAAGGAGGCCAATGTTGCTGGGTCACCTTAAGTGGTTAATTCTAAGTGAATTATATATATTTTTTTTGAAAACCTTCTCTTTAGCGAGAAGACAGTTGTATTTATTGAAATTGAGATTTCAATGCCTCATATGTAAAATTTTGTTTTGCTTGATTTGGTCTTGAAAAATGATTGTTGTTGTTTGATTAATTGATTTAGAATAGGGTTATTGTGTGCTTAGACTTTTATGTGTAAACTGCTGGTCCGTAAAAGAGACCAGTAGTAGTAGGTAAAAATAGATTAGGATGTATGTTGTATTATTTTAATCATCGTCACCATCATCATCACTATCATCATCATACTTTTAGTTGAGTTGCGGGGAAACATAAATGATTGTTACAAAAATTTGGGGGGAGATTTGATGTCCTGTTGTGATTTTATTTCACTGTTTTGTGTGTTAAATAGTAGTTAATTAAGTTATGTTTAAGTTTACAAGGTTTTCGTCTAGAATAAAGACAATACAGGGGACTTTAATTATGACCCTTCGTTCAGAAAAGAGTTAATAAAACTACGGAGAACTAATAGAGAGACACATTCTCTTTGTGAAGAAGAAGTTCATAGATATTTTGATGCTGTGATTATCAGCGTAGAAAGGTTAAAGTGGCTATGAACTGTAGACGGGGTTACTACACAAGTAAAATAGTTATGGGAAACTTTAAAGATACACTAAAGTAAGCATTCATTGGAAATAGGGGATTGGAAGCCACATGGGAGAAGAAAAGATTAGTGAATATATTCAGTGGGGTAAAGCTGAGAAAAGTTTTGAACATAGTTTCCGGGGGGGGGGGGTCAGAAGAGCCATGATATACACGAGATTGCTGGGTTATTGAAGAATAAGAAAATTACCCCAGATGAAGAGTAAACATGAATTGGATCCATGTTTGACTTGAAACTGTGGATAACAGTACAATAATAAAAGGGGTGTAAGTGGGGGAGACATAGTGACATGGGGTGTTTGTGGGTCCGTAATAAAAGGGACTGAGATTAAAGTTGATTAACAAGAAGTCACAGACATGAGTGGTTATTTTTGCTGCTGTAGATTACGGCCTGAATTATGAATTATGAATTGAGATTTTAGAGAGACATGGGGTTACATGGCCTGGGCAGGATGTAAATGTTTATAAGTGGGTCAGATTACAATGTTGTGTTTGATGGTTAATATTTAAGGGGAGATTTCAAGGTTACTAGGTTGCTGTTGATAACGGCATAAGTGGAGCATTTTAGTAGATATGCCCATAAGAATTAAGAGAGAACCTGAGGTATTGGAGAAGATTACTTATACGAGGTGATGAGGTTATGTGAGGTGTTGTGTTGGAAGAGGTCTTAAGGGATAATAGACTTTTTAATTGTGTCTTTGGGATCTGTTTTGTGGTTTACATTACAATGTGAGGGTGAGGTAAGGTAGTGTCTGTTATATAGACACTTAGAAGTGAAGAATATTTTTGGATGATGGTTGGTATTTGATGCTGTAGATAGCAGCGTAAACTGTTACCATAATGAGTGGTACTGGGGAAGATATAATGGTTTAGAATTTATTGCATAAATTCTCAAAGAAAAGGGGTGTAAAGGGGTGTGTGGTTTAGGTGAATGTTGTTTTTTTTCGAAAGAGTCTATTTCTTCTTTTAAATTCCGGTGGCCACCGATTCTTTGTCTTCCTATCGTGTGAAAGTAATTTCAGGTTAGTTGAAAGTGGGGATTTGTAGCGTTGGTGATAAAATAAGGAGTTGGTGTTAGCGTTTGAAATTTTAAGCAGATTGCTTACGAAGAGAAGAAGGAGTATTTAAGAAATCGTGTTATGATCTTATGATTTGTTGAATTTGAAATGTAAAAATGTTATGTTTGGTTGAAGGGCTAAGAACGAAGAAGAAGTGGGTTAACTATGTAACAGGGGAAAGAGTTAAAGAAATAGAATGTTTAATTGGAGTTAGTTTGGGGAAGATTTGAGGAACTGTGAGAAGTAAAGAAAAAGAGGGAATAGACTATGGGGATTAGGAGTAAAGATTTTTCCTTATAAAGGAAAATTCTTTAATTAACATGGGGAGGTGTAACAGTATTGGGTATAATTAGGATCTAGTGGGAAACACAGATACAGCACGATTGAGCATTGAGACTGAAAGGGGTGGGAGATGCTCAATCGTGACGTATTGGGTTGGTATGGGCAGTTAAGATCCGGCCTCCAATGTAAGTGGAGTAAACATCCGATAGCCCAGCTGAGAAGACGCGGCCTGTCGTCTTGAGAATAAAATATAATCTTATACACCAACTCGACTCTTGTTACTTCCTTTGACACTGTTAAATATCCACACTATACTGATGAAGAATCAGATTAGTTGGGCTGGTCACTTGACTCGCATGCCAGATCACAGGCTCCCTAAACGAATTTTTTACAGCGAACTGCGTCGTGGTAAACGCTCCCAAAGTGACCAGAGGAAACGCTTTAAAGACACTCTGAAAATTTCACTGAATGCTTTTGGAATTCACCATGACACCTGGGAGGCTGCAGCCAGAGACCGAAATTCGTGGCGTGCACCATTACGCAAAGGTGCAGTCATATGCGCGGCAACCAGGACTGCAAGAGCGGTGAAGAAAAGGCAGGACAGAAAAACCACTGCAGAAAATCCTCCTCCAGAGACGTCAAGATTCTTTGCCCACAATGTCAAAGAACATTTCGAGACAAAATAGGCCTTAACAGCCATCTTAGAACCCACGGCTCCATACCTTCAACCCCACAGGATGAAATGAATGGTCATCAG
>JACEFZ010007718.1:25000-67500 GCA_014155875.1 Cepaea nemoralis | reverse complement strand
ATGGCCTGGATATATTGTTGTTGGTTCAGAAGTCCGACTGCCACATCTAAAAACTACTTTCCTTTAAAAGAGGGCTGCGGCTATCCAACTAAGGAGGAATGGACTTATCTTGAGTTCAAGAAGCTGAAACATTAAAAAATTCCACTTTACTTTTTTTTACGCATCGTCAAGATGAATCGCTGCAGCACATGCTTCAATACCTACGTGGATATCATGATCATAAACTGCTGAGTTGGTCCAGGTTTCTCTGTTTGGACGGTACCCACCCAGGGTTGGTGGAAAACACCTTGCCTCTCTAGCTGGCTTGATATTTTCCTGGCAATAAACTTCTCCAGCAACTTGCCTATTGTATTTTGCTTGGTTATTACCCGATATCCCTGCATTTTTATGTGGTCTTTGCCATGCTTCGACAAGGGAATCAGATTCCAGCACTCACTATACTGCTGCAGTAGATATCTGCTATTCCTCTAGCTCGTTATCGGTACACATACTAATGTCTTCATACCTTATACCATCTGGCCCTGGTGCGCTGATGTTTGTTCGTCGAAGCAAAGCCCTGATCTCTTTCACTGTCACTGTGTCTTCATCTGCAATGTTCTGGGTCTTACACCTATCTGAGGTAACCGCCTTGGCAAAATTTTGGCCTCTCATGTCTGTCTGGTTGCTCTGCTCTACATAGCGTTCGAAAAGGGCTTTCCCCTTATTCTCATCAGATCTATGCCAGATGAGATCGGCACTTTGGAAGTCAGGAAAACCTTTATTCCTGACTACTCCAGTCATGCTTTTATGAAGTGGCCAGAACAATTTCAGTGATTTGTCTGTGCTTATTCTTTGACACAACTCTGCCCATTTTCCACTTTTAAACCCTTTTACCAGTTTTTTTTAAAAAGCTAATTTTTGTATCCATCTTTCCACAACTAGGATGGGCAGATCTGTTCGTCACTCACCCAGACCTTTTCCACCTCAAAATTCCACCAAGGTGGCTGCTCACAGCTTTTATTCTGCAAGGTGTTTCCTGTGCTTGTCGCGCCTTATTTTACTCACCACATCTTGTCCTGTACTGTCATAAATGAAGGTCTTGACCGATGACTTGTGCTGCCTGGTTCTGCCTTTCTCCACCAATATTCTGCAAGGGTGGTGGTCTCTGCTATGGTACCTTAGGACACCCCATCTACACTCTGTAGTGAGTGAAGGAGAAACCAGCGCCAGGTCAATAACAGTATCCTCATCACCTGGACGACTTGCTGCCCTGGTTACACAGCCACTGTTGATACAAACAAGGCCGATGATTTCAAGAGCAGCCTCAAGCTCTTCCCCCTGTCTATTGGGAGAAATGTTACCCAATGATCTGCCTTTAGCATTGAAATCGCCACAAATAAATACATTTCTTTCGTGAAATAGTATGTCTCTCAAACACTGCCACCTCTGGGAATTCACACTCGCATTACAGCCATAAACATTAACCAACACGAACGGTAGACGAATTGAACTCTAACAGCATGTATTTGTATCTCGTCACTGTCCCACCTGGACATGTCCTTCTCTGAAGCCACTATACTACCTCCAATCAGAATCGCCATTCCCAGGTGTCTCCTGTTGTAAAAACATTTGAAGCCGGCTATGGAGTGACTTAACACCATGTTTCGCCTCCTGAAGCGCTACAATATCGTTCATGTATGCCAGACTTTCCAGAATGGGGCCTTGTTGTTTTGTGCTGCACAATTCCAATATAGAATACGTGTATTCTTGAGGCCCAGTCAGTCGCATTTGCTCCTGAAACGTCTGGCTCCAGTCCGTCTTCCCTGCCGTTTACGTCGACCCTACCGTCTCCGCAAACACGGTAATTTGTTTATCTTTGTACGGGGCACAAACATTGAACCGCCATTATGAAATATAAAACATAAAAACAAAACACGACACGTTACATAGTAACCCAAGCGTTGCGAAAAACACGCAAGGATTGATTCGCTTAGATTCACGAAACTCCGTAGCACTAGCGAAAAGCTTGTGAGGAAAATCCTGGTTTACATCTTAGAGTATAAAATGCATGCACGAGATGAACTTATCCATCTCCTACGTGAACAAAGGAGTGGTTTCAAAACAACACAACCGTCCGCCGCCACCTTAACCAGAAGTCCCCGTAGATTCATACTGTTGTGGTGTTACCCTATCCCAGTTGGTTCATTCAAAACAACCAGAGTATTAACGGTCAGCTCCCAGGGGATGGCAGAGGCAGATAATGGGATATCCCAGCCATGTGAGTGGCTTCCATAATTGAAGAACTGACACATAGCGCTCTGGTACTGGGCCCACCGAAGGAATCGTCATGTACTGCACATGGCTGCTTTGCCTCACTTCCGTATATTGAGCCTCTCAAGATGTTCCTCCGGAAACGAGGAGAGATCAGTCTGCAGATGACATTCACATAACGAGCTTACGATTCGGACTGTCTAAGTAAAGGTTTTGCTAACCAAGCAATATTCTATTTCTTACTACCACGACGTTTATCACCCTTTTTGTCGCTCACACACTGAGCTTTCGATTTGGACTTTACACAAAATGGATTTGCTAGCGACGCAATATTCCATTTCTTGCCACTGGAACGGTTTTCCACTTTGATGTCGCCCACACATGCGTTTTTGATTCGGAATTTCGATGTAATGGATAGCCTAGTTATATTCCATTTCGCTCCATTTTGCCACTGGAGTCGCTAGTCGGCATCGTTTATTGTCAGAACTACAATGGTATCTGATTGTCTTCGCGCCTCTGACTTTCGTTCCTGATTAATGAAAACATTCTTGACAAATGCTTTCGCAGTAGCTCGTCTTGCGGTGATCCAATAAATTAACATCTAACGCCACAATACGAATGACCCAGTTTGTCCCTGTTAATCATTCGTGGCAAGTTAGAAGAAGACAGAGGTCCCAATTAGAAGTGGTCTCTGTAAATATATCTTGTATAACAGATAGACAAGATAAAGGGTATGATTTGGCAAGTTTTTGTCTAGAGGCCTCTTATATGAGATATATAATCATTCCCGCTTAACCCTTTTGAGGAACCAGTTTTCCTGGCTCAGAACCCCCAATATGATTCTTAGACCTAAGCCTTAGTATCTACACAGAAAATTGATAAAAGAAGGAAAAGGTCTCCCCACAGGCCATAAGGAGATCTGGACTATTTGCCCCTGTACAACCGAGGAATTAGTTCTCTCACCATAATGTTGTCAGTGTGCTTTCAATCCGCCACATTAGATCTCCCCTTAATTATATTGTGTCAAAGTGACATATGTCAGTTGTACCATTAGACATTAGGACTTTAGGAGTCAACAGTAGTAGACATAAACTCAACAATAACTGTACTTAACACATGTTGAACAAGACATCTACATGACAGGTTCGTGACAAAAGTTGGACATACACCAACAACTGAACAAGACATACATCATGAGATATACTGGACATCATTTCTACAGAACATTCACATATCACTGACATCAACAACAGTTGAACAAGACATGCTCCAGGAATTGTACTTGACAACAGCTGGACAGGACATTTACATAATAATGTACTTCACACCAGCTGACCAGGACATTACATAGGCGTGTAATTCAAAACTGTTCATAACACAATCTTTTATTGAGCTGACTTTACGGGTAGAGAAGACCCATGTTCCATCTCAACAATTACACCTTCGAAAAAACAATCATATGTAATGTGAGTATGAAAATGGAAAAATGAGTACATCCTCTAAAAACCCATCAACCGACACCCAATCTCAAAACTCTCCAACTCTCCTCCATCCCAAATCTAATCTATAACTCCTCCTACACCACAACTTAAATACATCATGAATTATCCTTTCAACTGTCACTGAGAGTAAAACACTGGTGGACTTTCTAAAATGGGGCAGACATAGGGACACACTGCTATTCTGGTCCGTAGTCATCCTGTTATCACCTGAAGTGGTGTTGGGAAGGACCCAGGTTGCAGCTTTCCCATGACGGTTCCCATATAAGTATGATTCCTCCCGTGAACAGTTTCTGAACAGATAATCATGGCTTCTCAATGGTGAGTAGACTGGCCGAGAAGCTGGCGACTGGGGGTTAAACAATACATAGAGTCTGCATACCATCCAGTCAGTAGAAAGATAACTCCACTATACAGCAATACTCCACAAGTCTCTCCCAAACCATTTTCTGAATGAGGATAAAATACAGGATTTTGGTTCCTGCTTATAAGTTTGAATTTAATCCAAGTACAATTGAAAGAACATTTAAGTTGGGATCACATTCTCCCAAGGAAAATAATGCAAGTCTCAGGTTCACAGCAGTCATCATGGTCATGTCCTGTCTGAGACAACTGAGTCCAGGAGGTTACTTCATATGAAGACATTCACCACTCTATACGACTTGATGGATTAGGACGTCCAATGACACTAGCACGTAGATCATTTGCTGAGTATTGGATGGTAGCCACTATCAAATTGTTGTAGCCATCTCTGAGTAACGTATGTCTACTCTAGGACAAACCAATTCGGTGAAAGCTAACCAAACTCTGACAAGTGCGATTTCAAATCTATCCAAGGACTGATCATGGGCTGGTGTTCGGATTTGTCCATCTCAGAGGAGTCCATCCTCTGGTTGGGTTTAAATTGAGACCCTTTCAGTGTCTTTCTGTTTTGACAAATATTGATGCAGATTTATGCTGGTATTTTCCTGAAGACATTGTGGTTACATTATCCAAGGAGTCGTAAATCCTGAAGTAGGGACTTTCATTTGGATGTCCCCATGAAGAAAGCCTCTCCACCATCCCTGTTCTCTGTCGATATATAAAAGGTACAACATTCGTTTCACATTTGTTTAAAGACCATGTTATATTAAACATCACCAGACACAGATGGAAATTGGGAGTAGAGGGGAGGGTGTTGTCCAGGCACACCTCTCCTTGCTGGTGATGGAGTATATTCCACTCTGATGGACTGTGGGTGATATGTTTTCATTATTCACTTTTATCTGTGATAGTCACAAGTCCATTTGCTGAGACACGGGTAGCCTTACACAATTACAAGCATTTTATATGTCTAGGTTCTCACATATTTTAACCACAGTAGACCTGGGCACAATGAGGAACAGACACAGTAAAGCAGGCACCATGAAGCAGGCATTGTAAGACAAGCATCATGAGCAAGCCTTGTGAAATAGCAACATGAACAGGCATTATGAAATAGCAACATGAGCAGGCATTGTGAGGCAGATGGAAGATAAGCATAATGTACACTGCAATATGCAATAGTATTAAATTAATGGCAAATAACCAATTAGCAGACCAAACATCGATTCCAATGGGTGTTATGTTGGTACATGAATGTCTCCTCCCATCATCACTCACACAACAATGCCCGACTTCACCCTTTTCAGACTAGACTCGGCTCAAAAGTACATCATATCATCATCATCATCATCATGTGCTCTTTCCTCCACTGAGTGATGTCCATATCTACTACAGTAGGTAAAAAGAAGCAAAATTGCATAAGCAATTGTTCACATATGTAACAAAGCACCTATGGAAAAACATGTTTTTCCCTGTAAATTTGCATGAGCCATAAAATATATTCCGCCAACTAAGACACGGGTTCGAACACACCAATCGTCTTTCCTTCAACTAATGTGAAAAGTTACCTATAAAAACTCCAACTCACTCACTCAAGCATCCTCAGCATTCACAAGGGAAATGTTGCATGTTACACCACACATTCTGATCATAGACGTGGATTCACAAAAGCATTACAACCGTTTGATCAAGAGTGGACGATGATAGGCATTCTTATTAGAATCTAGAATGCACAAAGGTTTGCTAATATGCATTGAGAGTAATTTACAGTCATCAATTACACGCAAACAGTCACAGCAGGTGAATAATAGATAAGTTGGAATATACAGCGTGGTAGACTTGACAGGCTGAAGAAGCAACATTCAGAATACTTTCACAATGAAGTTCTGATTTCACTCTCACATTTTCTCATAAAAATACTCTTATATTCTTCTCTTTCGTTTACTAGGCATAACCAAAACATTTAATTATGTTTTAAAGTGATACCTGTTATCCAGAGAACAATATTAATTAAAATATTTAGGGCGTTATGATCACCACATCGAAATGCATCCCTCCCTGATGGAATCCGATCTGAAACTACCAGATTTTGAATTTGGCCTAGTAGATAGCGTTTCCCCCAAGTATTAGCAAATCAAAAGACGGGCATGCGCCATTTCGCTCCCCTTCAAGGTTCTAGAAGCTTCGATTTTATTAATATCTCCGCTATCCTTATGGTCTCCGTTCAAGTTTTAAAGTATTGAGAAAGATGTGGTGGACTGGGGACGTGGATGACTAATTCACCATGTCACATCATTACCTTCAGTTCCGAAACAAACAAAATAAAACCAAGGTCCTATTCCATTATTACCGTCTCCATGGCCAAAGGCTTGCGAACGCGGTTCTTGAGCCGGGTACCAGGCGTTCGAAGCTCAGCTGCAACCGATTTGTGCAGCAGGCCGTGTCGCTTTGTGCTATACCGTATTGGTATGGGAGCTGGTCGTTCAGAAAGCAATGGCAAACTACTGAACGTAACACTTGCCTAGTACATCAGCAGCAGCTGAAAAATGCTGGTGTTGACTGCAACGTCCTGTAAAGGGATCCGCAACAATTATATCACATATATTAAATGTTTCCATGCACAATTATTCAGGCAGCCGAGGCCTACTTTAAACACATTTTTTAAAAGTAAACTTGGCGGCCACCTGGATGGCTTAGCAAAGAGCACCCACGGGAGAGAGCCACCATTTGGTAGGGCAGGAACAACAGGTAGTGAACCGATGCTAGCCGGACCGCTCGCCTGCACCTGAGATCCAACTACGCGCTTTTTAATTGCAACAAGTTAACATACGCTTTTAGAGCTGGAATTACCGCGGCTGCTGGCACAAGACTTGCCCTCCAACAGACCTCGTTGAAGGTTTTAAAGTGTACAATTACGGGGCCTCGATAGAGCCCCGTATTGTTAATTTTCGTCACGAACTCCCCGTGCCGCGAGTGGGTAAGTTGCGCGCCTGTTGCCTTCCTTAAATGTGGTAGCCGCTTCCTATGCACCGTCTTAGGAATTGAACCCTGATTCCCTGTTACTCGGTACAATCATGGTAGGCATATCACGTACCATCGATATTTGATAGAGCATGCATTTAACAGATGCGTCGCTGGCACGTAAGGTAAGGGGATCAGCACAAAGTTGTCCAGAGTTACCAGTTGGAACGCCGTGCTCCGCGAAGGGCAACAACGATTGGTTTTAAACTAATAAAAGCTCTCTTTCCGCGAGGGTTGGAGGTTGGTAAGCACTATTAGCTGTAGAATTGCCACAGTTATCCCAATAGGATTGTGTCATCTAAGGAACCTCAACTGATTTAAGGGGCCATTCTCGGTTTCATCGTGAGACTGTGTGAACGTAGACATACACGGCTTAATCTTTAAGACATGAATGTGACTACTTGCAGAATAAACCAGAGATCTCGTGCACAGACGGACTATTCACAAACACTCAGGCCAAGAACAGCAATCGCTCCGCGCGCCCCCTCGGTACTCGGTGATATATGCAAAACCACTGGACGCCTATCAACGAGCTTCAAGCTATACCAGGCAGGACTTACCGAAAACATATGCCAGCTTACTGACTGCAGACCCACTACTCATCGAGGGAGCATGCAGTCCTTTACTACTTTAAACAGTGTGTAAGGACTACGCTGGAGTTTAAGCGAGCGAACAAAAAGAAGAAGAAGCATGCAATGGAAGCATGCTAGATCACCAAAAGGAACATATTCAAGATACAGGTTTCCGATGGTAAGATTATGCTGAACGCATTTTTTGACCACGAAGGGCAATTGTTTGCCGATTTTAAAGAACCTGGTGTCAACATCAACTCTACCCACTACTTGCAAACACTAGACAAGCTGCAAAAAGCCATCAAGAATAAACGACCCGGCATGCTTTCTCCCGATGTGACTTTGTTGCACGATAATTCTCTTCTGCATGTCGATTGTGCAGGAAGCATTAGCAAGGAAGAAGTTGGAAATTCTGCAACATCCAGCCTATAGTCCTGATTTGTCACCATGTGACATTCATTTGTTCGGACCTCTAAAAAAAGCTCTTAAGGGGCAACTATTTCACGCAGAAGCAGACGTAATAAACGCGGTAAACACTTGGTTCAATGAGAAATCACAATCCTTTTTTGCGGACGGCATTCGCCTCCTACCTAAGCAATGGGATGCTTGCCTGAATGCCTACGGCGACTTCTTCTGACCAACCCATGGTGCATAATTCATTCAAAATGAATGCTTTGTTTAATTCTACCACACCTGTTAATGTTTCTTTCATGCTTTTGTAATAAGACCATTGGAACGGTTTCAAATGAACGTCCCTAAAACATACATATATATGTGCTTCCATAAGTATGCAACAAAGCTGAAACACACATGACAGCCACAAAGATGTGGTTTATAAAGAAATTGTAAGATATACAACAAACCAAGAGAAAAAAGGGTAGTTCTTGCTGATCCGAGACTATGGTCGCAATAAGTGACGGCGAACTTCAATGGCGTATGACTGCCGGCATGGCACATGCTGATGGCATTTCTTCATTAGAGTACCAATAGGTGTATTACACATACACATCTATTGGCTAACCCTTTAACGCCACTAAGATAGTTCATAAATGATGTATAAATATTAACCTACTGTTTTTTATTGTCAATGTCAATTGTATTTATACATCGAACTGAGATTGTTTTTGTTTTTGTTTTTGGTCTATTTAGTTTCTACAATACGCTTAATATATATGAATACATATGCATTCCCAGACAATGTGAATTATTACACGTTACAGCTGTTCACAACCTGGGTATTCAGAAAGTAAACAATTCAAGATGGACATAACAACGTTAGTAATAGCCGGTGTCATTTGCTTGCTCGTCTACGCCTTGTTTCGCAAGCCCGACCCACGACTGCCGCCTTTCCCAACTCGACCCCTGCCTATTGTGGGAAACATGCTCTCAATGAAGGAAGACTATCGTGCTCTGTTCCGGGACTGGCGCCAGCAATGTGGGGACATCTTCAGGTATGTCTATACAATATGGGGATAGCTTCAGGCAAGCACATACACAGTTGGGACAACTTTATATATGTCCATATTATGTGGACATCTCCACATAAGTCATAAACTATGTGGGAATTAGTTAGTTAGTTAGTTAGTTAGTTAGTTAGTTAGTTAGTCGCGGTTCCAACTTCACAGCAACGGGTCGTCCCCATTATGCTCTGTTCCTGTGCCAGTGAATATCACACAAAACGCTCCCCACTGCCCAATGTGAAAAGTGGAAAAGACAGGAGTCTCGACAAACAGCCCGCACAGATACACTGTGCATAATGCCGCCGCCAGAATGTCAACACAATAGTCCCCCACGAAACACCCAGTTCATCTCTGATGGAATCGGCAGTCATTTTCCCATCTGGATCTTTCCTAGATGTTCACCCACACAGTCCACAAAATTACAGTTCATCGTCGATGGTAGTGGCAGTCAACCAGAAGCCCAGCAGCCACGCATTTCTGCATAAGGCAAAAACCGGTCAACTCTGGGACATAGCCAGCTGCCATCGCTCCGAACATGCAGTCACGTTCCAAAACACCTCGGGCAGATTCAAAAGCATTTCACACGAAACTCACAGCTCACAGTGTCGCGCCACGCACTTACTCAGTAGCAGGGCGACGGAACCATCAAATATCCTAAGGTAAGACCACAATATGGGGAAGTGTGTTAAGTAAGCCCATACAATCTAGGGGAATTTCAAGCACGTTCAAACAATTGAGGAAATGTTCAGATTGTCCGTAGAATGTGTGAACATCGTCAGATAACCCTATACACACCAAGAGCATTAGTTAGTTAGTTAGTTAGTCGACAGATCATCCTCATTGCACATCGAACCATTCAGTCCATAAGTGCTCAAATCCCCTCCTCAGCATATCCCGCAACGTGTAGCGGCTAACGACGCCAGTTCTGTGTTGGTTTATCAATCTTCTTTGGCTTCCTGCGTAGTGTTCTTGTTTGGCCACCCCTCTTTTAATTTGCTGCTCTCGCAGTCTGGCCATTGTTGTAGATTCACAGTCAACACTTGGTTCTCGCAAAAGTCTTACTTCTCGTAGAGCATTCAGAATGTCGGCCTGGTCCATGGCGCGTCCGCCCTCCACAGTAGCCTCACCTGCGAGCTTGTCAGCCCGCTCATTTCCTTGTACTCCCGCATGCCCTGGCACGAAGATGAAACTAATCTTTGCCAGCCGAGACCGCTCCAGAGGCAGCAACCATTCTCTTCGGATCGACCCCTCCTCTATCCTCTTGATCATGTTCATTGAGTCGCTAAGGAAACAAGCCCTAGTGAATGTCTGTGTCTCGAGCCATGTTATTGCTTTACTTACTGCCATGACTTCCATGGTCAGGCTACTTGTGGTTTCAGTGAAAGCACCAGAGTCCTCCTTCACAATTCTCCCTCCGGCCCGAGCTGTAAAGGCCCATGAGCTTCTCACATGTCGGACGACCGATCCATCTGTGTAGATGACCGCGTCACCGTCTAGCGAATTCTCGAAAATCAACGCTTGTACTTCAGCCTAAACAGCAGCCGGATTTTCTTGTCTGCATTTTCTATCTAGTTGGATGCAAACTGAAAAGGATGTGCAGAAGTCTGTTGGCACTTGCACCCACTCCTCGCCAGGTTCTAAGTCCTCAAGTGAACACACCTGTTGAAGAATGTCTTCGGCTTGACCCATCCACGACCGTCCTCTTTTTAACCTGCTGCCCTTCACCTTCCTAATTTCACTATGCAGTGGATGTTGTGTGTTTGCGTTAATTCTGAGGTAGGCGCGTGCCCTGCAACCTTGTATTCTCTCTTCAATGGTTGGAAAATCAAGAAGGTAGCGCATCGCCCTGCATGCTGTATCTCTTGTACATCCAAGAATAATGCGCATAGCTTCATTCTGTATCCTTTCCATCCTTTCTATCTGCTTATGGCTGAGAGTCAGGATTGCCATTGCATACTCCAAAACAGACATGACCAGCCCCTCGTACAGAAGACATAGATGGCGCTGCTCACAGTTTGCTGCCGCCATCACCCGCATCGCTGCCAAACCCCGCTTGGCCTTTGTTATCACCTGGTCTATGTGCACATTATAAGCAAGGCTTCGATCAAACCGTATCCCCAGGTAATTCATTGCCTGCGTTCTTTCCACCGTCTCTGAACACAGCATTACAGTTGGTGTTGGAGTGTTGACAATATGATTATTCAACGAGAACCAAGTCACTGTTGCCTTTGTTGGGTTGACCATTGCCCCAGCTTCATCACACCAAGTACTTATGCGATTGAGTTCGGTTTGTAGTTCCACAGCAACCTCCTCTCTATCCTTACCCTGACGATACACTAAAACATCATCGGCATATGACAATGTCCTGCCAGGTCCAGTGATCTGCTCACTGGTGATTCTCACTGTGTAGGTGTTGAACAGTACCGGAGATAATGGTGATCCCTGTGGTAGGCCAGGATATATTGTTGTTGGTTCCGAAGTCCAACTGCCACATCTAAAAACTACTTTCCGTTGGAAGAGGGCTGCAGCGATCCAACTAAGGAGGAATGGACTTACGTTTAGTTCGAGAAGCTGAAACATTAAAAAATCCAGTGGTACTCTGTTGTATGCGTCCTCAAGATCAATCGCTGCAGCAACGGTTTCAGTGCCTGAGTGGAAACCTTCATAGACATCCTGGGCAAAGACTGCTGCATTGGTCCAGGTTTCTCTTTTTGGACGGTACCCACCCAGGGTAGGTGGGAAAACACCTTGCCTCTCTAGTTGGCTTGATATTTTCCTGGCAATTACCTTCTCCAGCAGCTTGCCTATTGTATTCTGCATGGTTATAATTCGATATCCCTGAATTTTTTTGTGGTCTTTGTCAGGCTTCGGCAAGGGAATCAGATAGCTGTGTAACCATTCCTCCTTGATGCTAGCACTCCCTATACTGTTGTTGTACATGTCTGCTAGTTTCTCTAGCTCATTGTCGGTACACCTATTTATGTCGTCGTATCTTATGCCATCAGGACCTGGAGCACTGTTTTTTGATCGTCGAAGCACAGCCTTGATTTCTTTCACTGTCACTGTGTCTTCATCCGAAGTGTTCTGGGCCTTGCATCTGTCTGAGGTGACCTCCTTGGCCAGATTTCGGCCTCCAATGTCTGTCTGGTTGCTCTGCTCAAGGTAGCGTTCAAAGAGGGCTTTGCCCTTGTCCTCGTCAGTCCTCTGCCAGATGAGGTAAGCACCTTGGAAGTCAGAAATGCTCTTATTCTTGACTACACCACTCATGCTTTTATGTAGTCGCCAGAACAATTTCAGTGACTTGTCTGTGCTTACTCTTTGACACACCTCTGCCCATTTTTCGCTTTTAACAACCTTGACCAGTTTTTTGAAATAGCTTACTTTTGTGTGCATCTCTCTTTCTAAGTGCAAGCAGGGACTAGGATGACCAGCTCTGTTCTTCTTGGCATTTTGCCATCTCCTTACAGCACTACGCTTATCCACCCAAGCCTTCTCCACCTCGAAACTCCACCACGGTGGCTGCTCCCAGCTTTTTTTCCTGCCCTGAAACGTTCTGCGCTTGTCACGTCTTATTTTACTCACCACATCTTGCCCTGTACTGTCATACTGGAACGTCTTTACCTTTAGCTTGTGCTGCCTGGTTCTGCCTTTCTCCACCAGTATGCTGCAAGGGTGGTGGTCGCTGCCATGGTGTCCTAGGACACCCCATCTACACACTGTAGTGAGTGAAGGTGAAACTAGCGCCAGATCAATAGCACTGTCCTCATCGCCCGGACGGCTTGCTGTCCTGGTGACACAGCCACTGTTGATACAAACCAGGTCGATGGTTTCCAGTGCAGTCTCGAGCTCCTCCCCCTGTGTATTGGAGGAAGTGTTTCCCCATGATCTGCCTTTAGCGTTGAAGTCACCACAGAAAATAACATTTCTCTCGTGGCCTAATATGCCACTTAAGCACTGCCACTTCTGGGCGTCCACACTGGCATTGCGGGCATAAACATTAACCAACACGAATGGTATACTGGAATGAACTCTCAACGCCTGTATTTGTATATCGTCACTGTCCCAACTGGACATGTCTAGCTCTGACGCCACCATGCTGTCGCGAACGAGAATCGCCATTCCCAGATGTCGTCTGTTGTAGAAACATTTGAAGCCGGCAATTTGGAGTAGCTGATCGCCCAGTCTCGTCTCCTGGAGTGCTACAATGTCGTTCCTGTAAACTAGGGTTTCTAAAATAGAGCCCCGTTGTTTTACACTGGCACAGTTCCAATATAGAATACGGATATTCCTGAGTCCTAGACGGTGACACTTGAGTCTAAAACGCCTCAAACCACCACGCTTACCTTGCTTCTTTCTCCCTGCGCGGCTACCACGCCGCTTCGGTATGTTGACTGCTGACCGCTCGAAGAACACACGTTGTTCCGCCATGTTGAAAAAACGTAAACACAGACTGAGAAAACCACACACGCTGCTGAAAATTCACTCAAGGATGGCTTCGCTCGATGCACGAACTCCGTAGCACCCGCGCAGATCTTGAGTAGAAACTCCTGGTTTTACATCCTGGCACACCAATTACACGCAAGAGATGAATAAATCCATCCCCTACGCGAAAAAGTTAACGAACACAAGACCACACGACCGTCCGTCGCCATCTTGAAACCGGAAGCGTAAAAAAAAAAAAAAAAAGGGCATTGACATTAATAAATGCAACAAACGTTACGAAATCACACCGTTTCAATACGATATACCTTTTCTTTGTAGAACTATCCTATTTAATAATGACGTTACCATAAAAAAAAACAACGCACAAATGTATTGCATCTTTTATCAAATGATCATTCTGTTATTGTAAGTTTATTCATTCCACCACACTCACGACAATCTTGCTTCGATCATTTATATTAACATATTTTCTGTTTACTTTTATGTCCACCAACACATTTCAGTCGGATATTTTCACATTCTTCCAGCTATTTTAAACTCTAGTGTCATGTTTCACTACACTAAATAAATATCCATGAGTCATTTCATAATGGTCATGGTCAAAGCCATTACATTCCCATTCATCAGTGCACGTTTAATCTCACGATCATTTTCAAATCTCCTCTATTCATATTAATTCTCACAGCTGTATGTCCACAATCATGTTTCAGTCTACTGTATTCACAGTCCTCGGTCCACTGATATCCCCATGATCATATTTCACTCTTTCATATTCACGTTTCTCATTTCACTTCGGGGTCTTCTTTAAGTTCGCTTAATTCATATTCTTCCGACCACTATGATAGCTTCGATCATGAATCAATCTTCTTATTCACATTCTTCTGCCCACTTTTATATCAAGACAATTATTCAGTCCACTATCTCCACATTCGTCACCTCACGTTAACGGTCACGACCATGCATCAGGTCAACGTTATGGTCATGATCTTGCTTCATTCCAGTGTATATTCTTTAGCCTATCTTTATCTCGATAATCACGCTTTAGTTCCATTTTATCTCAACGATCATTTTCACTCCACCTTTACACCCATGGTCATGATTTAGTCAATGTTAAGGACATCGATGAACGGTTTACGCTAGAGAAGACACAATGCGTTAAACAAATACCGATACAGATCATTAAAAAAAGATCACAAAATGAATGTCTGGTATATGTCTCTGCGTCTCGCAAGTGCATACTGCAGAGTTATACATCATATGAAGTGATTACATGAAATACTTGGAACACATAATCACTGCTATTGTTCGAATGTGATGATTTGGTATCCCCACGGTAATCGGAAGTTGAAAACGAAGTCTGTTTCACAAAATTGGTTCAAATCACCGAGCTGTTAGAACTTTAGAGCACAAACAGTAGACATCCGAAACAAGCAAATCCAAGCTAGTGTTACTGTTTTTTTTGTTTTAAATTTTTTTTTCCATATCCTATTCAGAGGGCATCGCTGTCAACATCGGTATTTTACTGATGTAGTTGTCTTGGCAAGTTTTACTTAAAGAAGTTTGACATTGCTTTCTAAACAACCGGCTCCCATACCAAGACGTTAAAATCTCAGCGCGACACGGTCTGTTGCCAAATCGGTCGTCGCTGTGTTTCTAATGCGTTGTAAGCGGCTCACGAATCGAGTTGGCAAGCCTTTAGGCCAAGGGGTCTGATCTAGTGTTACTTCTTTTTTTTTAAAATTCGCATATCCTTTTACAGGACATCGCTGTCAACAGCAGCATCTTTCAGCTGTCTGTTGATTTCTTGGCAAGATTACGCTCAGTAGTTTGCCATTGCTTTCTGAGCGGCCTGCTCAGTTATCCCGCAAGTCACCAGCGGGGGACGAACCGCTCCCAGTTCTCGCCCGCTACGAGACTCTGCGTGATAAACGGAATTACGGAGACAGTGGTGTAACCCCTCGGCCAGAGAAACCGGCTCTAGTGTTACTTTTTTTTTTTTTTAGCATATCCTTTACAGGACTTAGCTGTCAACACCAGCATCTTTCAGCTGTATGTTGATCTCTTGGCAAGATTACGCTCAGTAGTTTGCCATTGCTTTCTGAGCGGCCGGCTCAGTATCCCGCAAGTCACGAGCGGGGGTCGAACCGCCTCAGCTCTCGCTCCGCTACGAGACTCTGTGTGATAAACGGGATTACAGAGAGAAAGTGTTGTAACCCCACAGCCAGAGAGACCGGCCTAGTGTTACTAGGGAGTTAAATAAAGTGACTTGATATTGAGTATCAAGGGTAACAACTCCAGACCAGAGTACAGTGTCGAAACAGAGTACAGTTTCACATTGACGAGAGACGAAAGCTGTTGATCTTATTTACAAAAGACCTAGTTCACTTTTGTGTAAGGTCCACCTCAGCAACGGACGTTTATGTGTACTCAAATTATAAACGTCTTCATATTTTGATTGTTTATTATCAAGTTTTCCTGTTCAACCACCAGAACGACATCAGTATATTCCATACTGAACCATATTCCATACATGGACAAATGTTCGTCCACAATGGACGCATGTGAGCACATGGTCACTTCCACCATCACACACCGTCTTATGTATCACACGCTAAGTGTTTGACTTATCTGCAATCCTTTTCTTCTTGGTCTGATTCCATTTCTGATCATTGCCCTCCACTCAACACGTTCATCGGCGACCTGCTCCCAATGTGCAATATCAATGCCTGTATCAATCATGTCCCGCTTAAACACATCTTAGTATCGTAGTAGAGGCCAACCCTGAGGTCTCTTACCCATTTGTAATTCATAAAAAAAAAATGTCCTTTGATACTCTACCATCATCCATCCTCCTAACGTGTCCTATCCATCTAAGACTACGAAGACCGAGCATGAAACAAACCGTCACACAACTTGATAGTTCCAATACTTCAGTTTTGTGATTTTGTCTTGCCACCTAATCCCAAGTATTCTTCGCAGACACCGCATAAGAAAGCTGTTTAAAGTAGTTTTAACGTTTCTATTGGTGTTAATAAGTTGACCATGCTTCACTACCATAAAGAAGAGTACTAAGGACACAGGCTTGATAGACAAGGATTTTTGTTTTGGCATTAACTTCATGTTCTCCCAGGCTCTTTTGCTAACCTGTTCATTGTAGTTGCTGCCCTAACAATCATGATGTTGTTTTCCTGATCTAGGGATAATTTATTTACCACTGATCCTATATATGTAAACTGGTCTACTATCTCCAGTTCAGTGTCGTCAATAAAGATCGATGGCATCCCTTGTGCACCTTGTGGCATAATCTGTGTCTTCTTGTTGCTAATTGTTAAACCAAATTCAGCACCCGTACTGGAGAATGCAGATAGTTGTAATTATTCCTCAGGGTGGGTATTAATTGTAGTATCCTCTGCAAAAAGCAACTCTCTGATCAGTACCCTCCTAATTTTGGTCTTGGCCTTCAATCTCTGAACATTTGTAACAACACAGTTGTCAAAACTGTGAGCTGAATGGTAGACCCTGTCACTGTGCTTACAACGGTCAGTCAACGCTAGTCTGACCATCACCCTGGTGTCAGAATATTCATTATCTGCTGACATCACAACTATATATGAAATATATTGAACGGGAGGTGAGCATGGAGTGACTGTTCTAGGCTGTGTGAGATAATTAATGCATGGCTGAGAGCAGGAGGCGAGAACGTATCTTTGTGTGGACATTAGCTGTTGCTAGCCAGACAGGATGCTGCCGAACTGAGTCTTACAGAAAACCTGGAACCTTGAAAGAAAGTGCAAAGCTCTCCTCAGTGTGAGATCGTTTGTTAAATAAATCGTTATTTGCCGGTTTCGTGAATTGCGTCATGCCCAGTGTCATTACGTCATCCCTTTGACAATCAACTTCTGCTGAGACTGCGAGCTAATCATCACCATCAACACTGTTTTCGCCCTCAACAACACCACACTCCCTTGCAGCTAGGTGAGGCTCCCGGACACTCCGCTATAAGGACATCCCCCAGGGCGTATACCACAAAGTCATAAACATAAGACAGAGTGCTAACTACTGACCACTGGGATACCGTAACATACACTGACCCAAACTGATACAAACAATATAATTGCATACACACAATTGCCACCCATGTTTCAATAAAATGATATAACGTAAATGCCAATAACAAAATCAATGATGTTCTAACACTTATGTCTTATAGCCTGTACATGGCGGGAACTCTGGTGGTTGTACTCAACGGCTACGACGTCATCAACGAAGCCCTGGTCAAGAAAGCGGACATTTTCTCCGACAGGCCACCTTTTTTCATTGATCACGTGTGTACATATTTTTCATATATTGTATCGCTTACCACACATTAATACTAGCTAAGGGTTTTCTTTAATTTACTGATACATTATTCAACAGTGTATGCGATCATTTACTGGAACGAAGTAGCAGCAATTTAAATATGAAATAAAGAGGACAGTTACGAACGAACGAACGAACAACGAACAATATTTATTTTCAAAAGGTTAAGAATTTGGCACGCAGGCGGGTCTGAAATTCTGCCCTCTCTAATTCTTGTCACACATTATTTCATTCAACATCACTTATGAAGCTAATCTTAGACAACAAAAGAAAAGTAAGCATTAATACGCATGAAAAATACCAGATAAAGCTATGAATACGACAGGGGTGTGTCTTGTCATCGGATCTCTTCTCCCTATAAAGCGAAGTAATAATGAGAGTGATCAAAGATACGCCAGGAATACTAAACGGAGGTTACGATATAAATAATCTACGCTGTGCAGATGACTGAGTATTGGTGGTAGATAATGCAATAGACCTACAACAATTGTTGGACACTGTAGTAACAGAGAGTGCAAAGAAAGGACTCTCCGTGAATATCAAGAAAACAGTAACAATTATGATATCAAAGAATATGATGGCACCAAAATGTGACATAGAAATAGAAGGAAGAATTCTTAATCAACTGGATAATTTTAAATACCTAGGGGCATTTATAACATCGGAGGGAAGATGTACAACAGAGATTAAGAGCAGAATAGGACAAGCAAAAGCCCCATTTCAGAAAATGAAGAGTCTTATATAATAAGTCAATTATCATTGAATGTAAGAAAGAGAGTGCTGAAATGCTATGTAGAACCAGTTCTGCTGTAAGGCATTGGGTGAATCTTGGAATGTAAATGAACAAATTAGGAAAAACTTAGAAGCAACAGAGATGTGGTTCCTGAGATGAATGTTGCGAATTCCTTGGGCTACCAGAGTAACTAACAATGATTGCCTGAAAGAGGCTAATGAAACTATAACATTATATACAACAATAAGAAAGAGACAAACAGCTTTCTTCGGTCATGTAGATGAGAAAAGATGTATTAGAGAACATCGTGACAACTGGAAAGATTAAAGGGAAGAGAGGTAAGGCAGACAAAGAGAAATGATGATGGATGGACTGAGACGGTGGCGTGGGGGGATGTCAGCAGAGTTGATCCAGAACACCAACAGATTTGTGGAGAGCATGAATTCGTATGCGAGATGGCATGGCACTTGATGACGATGGAAATGATGCTATGCGATCCATTTAAATGTGTCTCACGTGAAGTGAAGTTCGTGTACGCTATGGCTCTCCAAACATATGCATGTATATTGTTAATATAATATTTGACTAACATATATAAACCAACACAGAATTAAATAAATGTAACTATCTACCTCAAACTGTCAAGAAAGATTATCAATGGCAGTCATATATTACAATTAGCGTCGCTATCACAAAGAGAGCATTTAGAAAGATAACAAAAACAAAATAAACAAAAATAATGCTAACATTAAAGAATATACAAGTTAATCTGTGGATAAATCTCTTTATTTATTGCATCTGACTGGTCGCATTATATGCTTATAACATATGATCATATATAGCTCCATCATTTGCGAATCATATAGCCCTAAAATTTTATATATATATATGTGTATATATATTAGGGTTGCGGAAGTTAACGATTAATTAATCGATTAATCGTTAATATTTATAAACGATTAATTTTTTTAACGATTAATCGAGAACTTGTCTCCCATCCCTTATACAAATGAACCGGAAGTCTAAAAGTAACAACATGGCAGCGGAGAAATATAAACAAACGTCCGGACGATTACATGAACATTTTGGTTTTAAATTATTGACTGATGGAAATATTGAAAATGCTGAAGAGGTTTATTGCCTTCATTGTGATAAATCGTTTGCTTGCCATGGTTCTAACACCTCGCTTACTTACCACATTCAGAAAAAACATCCACTACAGTATCAGAAACTTTCGCTGAGACGGTCTATTGCAGCATCGTCACCTGCTTCGAAGCAGGCTACTTTGAGTCACTTTTGTCGTTCGTCTGATCGTCCAGTGAGTGCTGCATTACAACATGATATTCAAGTATCACTTGCAAACTGGATTGCTAGTAGTGGCAGACCAATATCAATAGTAGATGACGACGGCCTTCAACAAGTATTACGCACAGCATTGCAAAATGCTGAATATAAGCTACCTTCCCGCCGCACTATTGACAAACTGTTGACTGCTAAGTATAACAGCAAGATTCAAAATGTTAAAGAATCTGTGAAAAACGCAAAGGGAATTGCATTAACATCTGATTTTTGGACATCTCTAGGTAACGAAAGCTATTGTGGAATTACTGGCCATTGGATTGCCGATGACTGGAAATTGAAAAATGTTGTTCTTGAATGCGTGAATGTTGTTGAACGTCATTATTCCGACAATGTTGCCGAGTTATATAAACAGTTTGCATTAGACTGGGATATAACGAACAGAATTCAGGCTCTAGTTACTGACAACGCAAGAAATATGGTTTCAGCTGTTGATAAAACCGGTTTTGCACATATTTGGCTCATAGCTTACAACTGAGCATACTACATGGATTTAAATCCGCTGATACCGAAACATTGTTTGGGAAATGTCGAAAAATTGTCGGACATTTTAAACATAGTGCTGCAAACACAACCGAAATGCAAAATTGTACTGTGTCACCATTGTTTAAGCTGCAGAAAATTGTACAAACAAGATAGAACTGTATTTTTATTATGCTACAGAGTTTTCTACAGGCCAGAGAAGCATTAGCTTCAACATGTCAGATGAAAAGATGCAATATAAAGGTCCTAAACTGTCATATTCGGATTGGGAGAAGATTTCGAAATATGTCAAAGTTTTGGACTTATTCCTGCTTGGCGGTCAAGATTATGTGTCATGTATTGCCACTGCTATCATCGATGACAAAGCATATGACTGTACACGATGATGATCTGGGCAACATAGCTAAATTTAAGACAGCATGTATTAATGACTTCAGTGACAGATTAGCTAATATGACAAGTATTGAAATACTACAGATTGCAACAGCACTTGATCCACGCTATAAATACATGAAGTGTTTGTCAAAAGATGCATGAGAACGAGCGTGGTCACGTATTGAACAACAAATAGCAGCCGATGTTTATGATGAGCAGATGGACTGACAATGAAACCACTACAATGGTGGAAACTTAATGAACATCGATATCCAAAATTGGCATTCCTTGCAAAGACCATTCTGTGCATACTGACTACCTCAATTCCATGTGAACGATTGTTCAGCTCTGCTGGTTATATTGCTAATAATACACGCTCGTCACTTGAACCAAGTACTGTCAACATACTCGTCTGTTTGCATAGCTGGTTATTAGATGACATATGAACAAGACAATCCAGTGTTATTTCGATTTTTGACAAATACGACTATAATGTGAGTCATAAAACGTTTTGCTTTAACCGAAATTAACTATTAATTAATTGTTATTTTTTTCAAACGTTAACTATTAAATTTAAATTAATCGGTCGCAGCATACGGACATATACATTTCTAACATATGGACATATATATTTTTAACATATGGACATGTATAATTCTAACAGATGGACATATACATTTCTAACATATGGGCATATATGCATCTAACATATGGACATATACATTCTAACATATGGGCACACATACTTCTAACATCTGGACGTATGTTTTTCAAACATATTGACATACATACATACATCTAACATGTGGGCATATATAGTTCTAACAGTTGGACATATATATTTCTAACATATGAACACATATATATTTCTAACATTTGGACATATATATTTCTAACATATGAACACATATATATTTCTAACATATGGACATATATATTTCTAAAATATGGACATACATATTTTTAACATATGGACATATATATTTTTAACATATGGACATATATGCATTTGCATTTATATTTCTAACATATGGACATATATATTTCTAACATATAGGCATATATATTTTTAACATATGGACATATATGCATTTGCATATATATTTCTAACATATGGACATATATATTTCTAACATATAGGCATATATATTTTTAACATATGGACATATATGCATTTGACATATGGACATAAACATTTCTAATATATGTGTACATATGCTTCTAACATATGGACATATATTCTTCTAACAAAATGACATACATGCTTCTAATATATTGACATATAGGTTTTTAACATATGTACATATATGCTTTTGATAAATGAAGACTGGATAAACGGAGCGAAGATCACATATAAAGGCATTAGCGATCTGGTATTATTACACAAGAACGATGTCTTTTTCAGGAGGGGCGCTGTTGTTGTTGTTGTTATTTTTTTTTGGGGGGGGGGGGGGATGATGTACTGTTTTTCGTAACCGTTGTAGAATGTTTTTCACAAGAAACTACGGGTGGCAGGTAGTGGATGGAATTGTGAGGGCAGCCAACAAATAGTTGTTGGTTATGGTCTCAAGTCTGGCGACGGTTGGCAGAGAATCTCTTTAACGAGACAATGACTACGGTCACCTACCAGTATGGTCACTGCATGAAAGGAAAACAACGCAAACTACCTTCTGTCAAATTCCTAGTTTATCATGATTCATCAAATCACAGAACTTCACAAGAAAATGGCAGCAACGCTCAAATTGTCAACATGGAATGTTCGTACTTTAAGCGCAGATTAAAAAAAAAATCGATGACATCAACAAGAAATGGGAACAGAGAATAATAACATATTAGGAATGTGTGTTAGTCGAGATGCAAAGGGACAGGGATTAAGATAGAGGAGTATTTTTAAGATTGTATATCCTGGGGGAGAGGAAAGGCAAAGAGGAGTAGCAATTATCATGGATCTGAAAACATTAAAATCTGTTAAATGATATTTGGCAATGGCAGATACGGTTCTTGTGGTAAAATTAATCAGCATAAATGATTAAATCTTGACATAAAAAGGCATTCAAATATTTGACCCAATAGGAGAAAGAAATAAATAAAGGTGTTGTAGAGGAATGCTATAATCACTTGGAGAATGCTATAAACAAATGTAAATGATTAGAAATAAACATCATAATGAATGACTTCATTGCGCAAGTAGGAAGTCAAGGCGATGGATACACGGTATGCAAAACATGGTTTGGGAAAACGAAACGATAGAGTATTTAGACTTATAGAATGAGTATAATAGGTTGAACGTATTGTGGGAAACATCTGGTTCACGCGACATCTAGGAATATTATGACATTGAGGGGTCCTGACAACAGTGTTAGAAACCAGATTAATAACATCCTGATTAGCAGTAGGTTTTGAAATGCGTTAACAATCTCAGAAAATAAAGAGTTCCAAATGCAGTCTGTTACAGTGATCGCAGATTTATTACAGAACATTGAAGGTAAAGTTAACGAAAGTAAAGTGTACTCCAGAAAACACTATGATCTTTGTGCATTGAAAAAGGACAAGGGAATTCAAGACAATTGTAACATAGAAGTAAAGAACAGATTTGGTACTTTTTCTTATCTAGACATCTTATTTACAGATGGGGATGATCAATGGGAAATGTTGAAGAATTCAATCAGTTTAATTGCAGAAACAACTATCTCAAAATTAATTAAAGTAGATCGTAAGAAATGGGTGACTGAAAAAAAAAGTACGACTAATGGAAACAAGAATACACAAAAAGTAACCCTGTCACAATGAAGAGTTTCACGGAAAAATAAGAACATTATGTAAATAAGCAAAAGAAGTATGGCTTGAGAACAATGGCTATAGAAATTGAAAATTAACACAACAGTAAAACAACCAAATTAATGTACAAAAGAAGCTTACTAATAAAAGAATATAGATACTTCAAATATATCTAATGAGTTATGTAACTCTGTATTTATTGCAATCTCAACGAAATCAGGAGCCTTGGAATGTGAGCAACATTGAAGAATAAGTATAATGAGTCACATCCCGAAGAGTTTGCTAAGAATCATCATGCAAAGAGTTAGGAAGACAAAACGACCTGAAATATTTGAGGAAAAATGTGCGTTTGTAGGAGGCAAGGGTACAGTAAATGCTGTGTATATACTGAGAACAGTTATTGAACGTTCTATAGAAGTAAACAAAGATCTACACCTTTGCTTTATTGACTACCCAAAGGCTTTCGATAAAGTGAAACATGATGATATGATAAGGATGCTTAAAGGTCTACAAATTGATGGAAAATACCCTAGACGTGTAAAAACTTATATCTGAAATAACAAGCTCCCATAAGAACTGATAATGAAGTAGGTCACTATAAGCCTATTAAGAGAGGTGTGAAACAGGGATGTGTATTATCTCCGGATCTTTTTTCCCTTTACAGTGACAATATTTTCAGAAATATAGCAGATATTGAAGTAATCATCCGGGGGAGGGGGGGGGGGGGCGATGCATCAATAACATTAAATATGAAGATTATACAGTCTTGATTGCAGACAATGAACAGGACCTGCAACATTTAGTAGATGCGGTTGTTGCACACAGTGAACAATTAGGATTATAATTAAATTGAAAGAAGACACAGATTATGGTCGTCACTGGGAAGGAGGATATACCACAATGTAATATACAAGCAAATGGGCATATTCTTAAACAAGTGAATCGGAACAAATATCTCGGAACAGTCATAACATCTAATGGGAGAAGAGTTGAAGAAATTACGAGGCTAATTTAAGAAGTAAGTCACAAATGGCTGTAGAGAAATAACTAACTATGTAACAACTTGAAACCATTTTATTGTTATACATACATTGTCTTTTTATTTCTCACCATAATTTCCACCAACATTGATGCACCTATGCCATCTTTTTATCAGTCGTCCCAAACAGGCTGCACAGAACTGCGTGCTCTATTTTCTAAACCACGTTTTGACTTCATATTCAACTTCGGCGTCATTCGCGAAATGTCTCCCGCCAAGGTGGATTTCAGTGGACTTAGCCCCTAGCAATTTCCCGTAAAGCAGTGCATATTTGGATTTTAAAAGTTACGAAGGCGAGTCAATAAGTAAGTCACACAGTTCGGTGGGATGGCAGGTAAACGAAAACAAAGCACGCAAGTCTTTGCAGCCTGTTTGGAAGTACTGATAGGGTTTACATAGGAAAACTCTTGCGAATAAGTTAGTTGGACTGACCATTCGAGGCTTTGACAGCTCACAGAACACACACACTCACTCAGATGTCAGACAAGGATTCCAAAATAGTCGCTTAAAAGTCGACAGGGTCGACTTCATTGCACCGGGTTTTATCTCATATGGCTCGGTCTCTTTCCGCAGTACGGAAAGCGTCGCACAAAACACGAACTCCGTATCTTTAAGCGACGACCCACAGGAGTCTCCGAAACATTTAACACGTAAACCGAAGGGCGCGACCCGGAATCGAACCCACAACCTTCGGAGCACTAGTCAAACGGTGACAAGACAAGGACTTTATACCAGCAATCTACATATTTAATGAAGCTTTGACAACACTGAGACTTTAGTCGATTCAGATTAGCTCAATCACCCAGTCAGTATACTTTGCTTTGACGGTTAAGGACAATGTACCAGTAGCAACGATTTGTGACAAGTGATGACGACGGCATCAGCGCCAGTGTAATGCAGACGACAGACAGACAGACATAGAACGGGCGGTAATTAGTGAAACAGAGTAACATCATCACAGTGAGTATGAGACATTCCTGGCTGGCTAATGTCGGCGGATATCGGGAGCTTTGTGAATTAAACTGTTGAGCTGCCGCTGTGCGTCCTGTTCACTCTATTATGAGCATAGATTTGCAAACATATATGTAAGAGGCAAGTGACACGAATCGTCACAGTCAGTGTATCTGCCAACACACACAACACGGACAACAATAATCTTATTACCTACAAAGTGACAGCATGGCAGACCCGTACATCACAACAACAACAACAACAACAACAACAACAACAACAACAACAACAGCAACAACAGCAACAACAACAACAACACAAAATGATGGGGGAAAATCGTAATAGAAAAAAGATCAGGTTTTACATGCATAGTCAGATTATATTAGAAAACTTTACGACGATACAAGAAAAGAACAGTATGGTATTCGGAATAATAATGAAGGACCATAGATTTTGAAGATGGAAGTTCAGAATGATCTTAACCATATGAAATCTGGCAAGACTCCCGGTTCTGACAAAATCACAACTGAAATGATCAATGAATTAGAAGAATATGGAATATACCAAGTCACCAGACTGCTAAACACAATATATGATACTGGAGATACACCTCCTGAATTATGTAATTCTATATTTGTTGCATTCCTAAAGAAGTCAGGAGCCAAGGAATGTGATCAATATTGAACAATTAGTATAATAAGCCACACCAGGAAGATTTTGCTAAGAATTATTATGCAAAGAGTTTCCCTGCACAGTGAAGATATTTTCAGAACTTTTGAAGATATGAAAGGAATCATTAGCTATGCGAATGATACTGTGTTGATTGTAGACAATAAGCATGATCTGAAATATTTAGTAGATGCGGTTGTTGCACACAGTGGTCACTGAGGGTTAACATTAAATTGTAAGAAGACACATATTATGGTCGTCACAAAAGAACAAGTAAATGCAATTATGTAATATTATTTTGTAGAAGTTTAATAGTCAACACATACATAATACCAAAAAATAATATACTTAGTGATAGTTCTTGACTCAGCAAAACATGTAATCAACATCACTATAAAACTAGAATAGATACACACGACATGTATCTAATCTGGAGATTACATGATTACAGCAAAATAAACAGTAAAACTGACACCAATAAATCAAAACGGTAGATTTCCTTCTTTTATTCAAGCTCTTGTTTCTCCAAAATGTCTTTAACATACACACCCCACAACAGCTGTTGCACCATAGCCAGCCACCAGTGATGACAGAAGGATGGTATACCATAGACAGCGACCATAATTTTCTACGAATGACAAACGAATTTTATTTTCAAAGTGTAAGAAATTGGTCACGCAAACCCGTCTTACATTCGGTCCTTCCAATCAGGCATCTCTCTCTCTCTCTCTCTCTCTCTCTCTCTCTCTCTCTCTCTCTCTCTCTCTCTCTCTCTCTCTCTCTCTCTCTTATTTTCATCTTTCACATTATCATTTTGTATGTATGACACTTGATTTTATCATGTATAATATAACATTACTGTCATGTGAGCTGAGAGCGCTAGTGAGTGAGAGAGAAAGAGAGAGAGAGAAGAGATGAGAGACGACTTGAGAGAGAGGAGAGAGAGAGATGAGAGGGGGGGGGGGGGAGAGAGAGTTGAATTGCATCACTAATTTTTAAGTTACAAAATGTATATGTACAATTTTTCTCCATTTTTTTTTACAATTTTGCGACAAATGCTCACGACAATCGTCACTGTATGTGTGTGTAAAATGTGGGAGTTTGATCATAATAGTAGGTTGGGGGATCGGGGATGTGTGTGTGGGTGGATTCGTGATGTGTGTGGGTGGGCGGGGTGGGTTTGTGTGGGTGGGTGGGGGATTTGTGTGTAGGTGCGTGGGAGATGTATGGGTGTATGGGGAGATGTGTTTGTTGAGTGGGGATGTGTGTTTGTCTAGGTGGTTGTGGGTGAGTGGGTGGAGGAGGATATGTTGGTGGATGATTGATGATGGGTTATGGGATGGGTGGGGTATATGTGTGGGTGGGGAGATGTGGGTGTGGGGGATATGTGGTGGGTGGGAGATGTGTGCAGGTGGGGTGTGGTTGTGGGTTTGAGGATGTGTATGTGGGTGTGGGATGTTTGGGTGGATGGGTGGGGAGTGTGTGTGGATGAGAGATGTGTGGGTGAATGTGTGTGGGGGATGTGTGTGGGTTGGGGGAGGGGTGCGTGATGAGTGTGGGTGATGGATTTGGAGATGTGTGTGTGGGTGGGGGATATGTCTGGCTGGGTGGGGGTGTGTGTGGCTGGATGGAGGATGTATGTGTGGGTAGTGAGGGTGACTGTAGTTGGGGGATGTGTGGATGGGTAGGAGATGTGTGGATAGATGTGTGTGTGGGTGAGGGATGTGTCTTTGGGATGTGTGTGGGTGTGGTATTGTGTGGGAGGGGAGCTGGGTGTGGATAATTGATGTTTGTGTGGGTAAGTGAAGGTGTGGTTGGGTTTGTGGGTGGGTGAATGATGTGTGTGAGGGTGGGGGATGTTTGCTTAGATGGGTGGTTGGGATGTGTGAGTGTGGGTGGGTAGATAGGAGATGTATGTGTTGATGAGTGGGTAAGGGACGTGTGGGTGTAGTGGTTGAGGGATAAGTACGTGTGTCTAGGGATGTGTGAGGGGATGAATGTATGGGTTGTTGTGTGCGTGGATGGGAGGTGTGTGTTTGTGAATGGGGAATGTGTTGGTGGGTGGGGATGTGTGTGAGGGATGTTTGTATGGGTGGGGAGATTGTGCGTGGGTGGGGATGTGTGTGTATATGGGTAAGGGTGTGTGGTTAAGGGATGTGTGGCTGGGGGAATGGGTGGATGGAGGATGTGTGGTTGGGTGGAGGATGTGTGGTTGGGTAGAGGATGTGTGGGTGGGTGATTGTATATGAGTAAGGGTGTGTGGTTAAGGGATGTTTTGGTTGGGGGATAGGTGGGTAGAGGATGTGGGGTGGGTAGAGGATATGTGGGTGGGTGAGTGTGTGCAGGTTAGGAGATGGTGGGGATGTTTGTAGGTGTGGGATCGGGAGAAGTGAGTGGGGCTGGGGGAGATGGGAGATTATGTGGGTGAGTGCGGAATTGTGTGTGGGTAGGTGCGGAATATGTGAGTTGACGGGGAGATGTGTGTGTGGCTGAGGAATGTGTGTTTGGTTGGGTGGTTGGAGGTGTGTGGGTGGAGGAGGATATTGGGTGAGTGATTGTTGGTGGGAAATGGGACGGGTAAAGGATATGTGAGTGGGTGGGGAGATGTGTGTAGGTGGGGGATGTGTGGGTTATTGAATGTATGTGTGCTTGGGGTGTGGGTGGATGGGATGTGTGGTGGATGAGAGGTGTGTGTTGGTGGGGAGATGTATAGGGATGTAGTGGATGGGTGGGGGAATGTATTGTATGTGTGTGTGGTTGGGTGGGGGAGTTGGAGTGAATGGGGGATGTGTGGGTGGGTGGTGGATGTGTCTTATAACATAGTCATATGCATTGTTTATGTTTACAAAATTCATGTGACAATGTTTTTTTTCCTATGCACTGTTCATGAAAGAAAGATGAGTGATTGGAAGGGCCGAATGTAAGACGGGCCTGCGTGCCCAATTTGTTACCCTTTGAAAATAAAGTCTGTTCGTTCGTTCGTTCGTTCGTTCGTTCTCTCTCTCTCGACAACAGGCTGGCTCTCTACCTCCATTTACACCTAAATAATTATAGTTTAATTGTTGCATATGTTACAGCTTAAACACAGTACATTAGCACCCGAGATAATTACACTAGCAGCGATAGTAGCTATATGCGGATTAGTCCCTAATTAAAGAATGAAGTTTGCCATATGTTAAGAACCGAGTTAATTGAATTTAAGCAACATATGTTACCATCTGCACCACACATGATAATTAAAAATATATCGACTAACCCTACAAGATATATTCCCCTCGATGTTTGGAGGCTCAAATTTGTGACGTCATCCAGAGTATTTTACCAAGACTAAAGAAAGAGGCTCTTGGAGTATGGAATCCGCAAATGATAATCCAAAATTACATGACATACTACTGATGTTTCCTGAATTCTCCAATTTCAAACATCATGTCTGCGGCGTCAATCCACATGTGCACATGGCTGATTAAAACATCTTGCATTTTGAATACATGTGGTTACGTAATGGATTGTGTCCCGTTCTGTCGCGCAGACAAATGATTTCTTGTTTGTCCATAAAACAGAAACCATCGTAAGCTGGTTTTGGCGGATTTCTAATCGATTCGATGATTATTTATTTTTCGTGTGTGACACACACATTATCCAAGCTGCTTGGTTATGATATGCAGATGATATAGATATTATAGGGCAAAGTGAACAAAAGACATTGGAAATATTGACTCACTTAAAGGAAAAAGCCCAACAGATGGGGCTGGTTATTAACCAAGATAAGACAGAATATATGGTAATTTCAAGAGACGGAATGGCTAAAAACTCTGGCCACATACAAATAGATAATATGACCATTAAAAGAACGGAAACATACAAATACCTGGGTACAATCTTCAACTGCTCCAACATCATAAGGGAAGAAATACAAACTAGAATCAACTCTGGAAATAAGATATACTATGCACTACAACATCTACCAAAAATCAAAGGCGCTATCTCGTAACACCAAAATCACAATATACAAAACACTGATCAGACCAGTTGTGCTGTATGGCTCTGAAACCTGGAGTACAACGAAAGGAGACGAAGCCTTGTTACAAACCTTTGAGAACAAAATTTTAAGACGCATCTTTGGACCCATTAGGGATACACAAAGTGGAGAGTGGAAAAGAAGAAGTAACAAAGACATTTATGATCTGTTTAAGTCCCCGCTAATCACTAGTATCATGAAGGCTAATAGACTACAATGGCTGGGGCATATAGAAAGAATGGAAGATAATAGGGAAACAAAACTCGCTTACACTCAGGAAATAAATGACCGTAGACCCCGAGGTAGACCAAGAAGACGGTGGAGTGAAAATACATGTACAGACCTACAAGCACTTGGAATCAACGACTGGCAAGAGAAGGTCCACCAGAGAGACGAATGGAGACGGATTGTATTTGCAGCAAAGAACCTCAATGGCTCGGAAAGCTGAAGAAGAAGAATAAGACACACACATTAGGTTGCTCTTCTGCTGCTCCTTTCTTAGTAGTTGGTCATCTCTCTTGTTCCCAGGCACTCCACAGTGAGATGATATCCACTGTGTGGTGACTAAGCTGGCTGCCTAGGTCAGATAGCACTTTATTGGCTTTCTAGAACTGTATCTGCTATATAAAGATATTAAACATCTGGGACAATAACAAGGAAGATACGGTGATTATAATAATGATAATGAAATCAATCCAACCACTGACGATAAGTTTGTATTTGAGATAAGCATTGTAATTTTAAACTCTAGCACTTCACCCGCTTCTTAGGCAAAACGCGAATTGTTGAAGAACAAGGCTTCAAGAAAGCAATCACAAAATACACAGACAGTTGCAGTGGAAAAAAATGCACCAGGTACGCACAAAACAAACGTGCCACTAAACTTCATTAGGCCACACTAATATTAAATACACACATGTAATATATATTAAGTTTTGAAACAAAATAAAATCAAGAAAAGTGTGCGATAATATTCTAGACATCTTGAACCCTTGGTCGTCATGATGCTTCTTCACAACTGCTTAAGCCTTACAATTATGATCTGTGATTTCAGCTTTAGATATCATCAAGACAAAATGACACGGTTTCAGCCGTTACTTCTCTTAATTATTTAGATATCATCAGTCGGCTGACCATAACTGCTGTTTGTAAAGCACGACTATTTTAAATAGCATATTAATATGCTTTACATCATGCAACACAAGTTATGTTTATTACTGACGCTTTCTTTCCCACAGGTTACTGGATTACCTGAAAAGGGAATTGCATTTGCCAGTGGAAAACTGTGGAAAGAGCAAAGACCTGTTAGTATCTCCATCCTCCGAGCGTTTGGTATGGGAAAGAATCTTCTGGCAGAGAAGATTCAAGAAGAAGTTTCTTGTTTCATGAAGTGTCTGGCAGATCTAAAGGGGAAGCCTACAGATATCTGGATGTTTATATACATGAGCTCTTCTAACATTGTATGTTCCATCTTAATGGGCAATCGTTTTGAGTACAGTGATCAGAAATTCCAGGAGTTAATGCTTAAACTGGACTGTTGGGCTACTGACCAACAATTTATTGGTTTGATCCAATTTATAAGCTGGCTTAAGTATATCCCAGGAGATTTCTTCAAAGCAAAGAAGTTAACTGCAAGTATTCGTGGAATCATTAATCATCTAGCTACAATTGTGCAAGAGAACAAGAGCGTAATTAGATGATTCCACTGATGTCCGTAACTTGATTGATGCATATTTACTTGAAAGGAACAAGAAAATTCAAGCTGGCATATCGACAACATTGGATGATGAGAATTTAATTAAGATCATGCATGATCTGTTTATTGCTGGAACCGAGACTACAAGCACAACTATATACTGGTGTGTGCTGTACATCTTAAACAACCCGAAAGTTCAAGAAAAGGTGTATCGAGAGATCAAAGATAAGGTGGGAACGGATCGAACACCGAACATACAGGACAAGAATCAATTGACATATCTCGACGCTGTCATTATGGAAACGCAACGTCTGGCAAGTATTGCTCCTCTGTCTGGGACCCATTTGTGTTCTGAAGAGGCAATTTTAAGAGACTATACCATACCTAAAGGGACCTGGATCATGCCAAACCTGGACTCTGTGCTTCACGAGAAGGCCACTTGGGGAGAGGATGCTTTGAGCTTCAGACCCGAACGTTTTATTGACAAAAACGGCACGTTAATGAACCTCGAAGAATTTATACCATTTAGTACTGGACGGCGTGTCTGTCTGGGGGAGAGCTTTGCAAAGATGGACCTGTTTCTGTTTCTCTCCAACATGTTTCAGAGATTCCAGTTCCTCTCGCCATCTTCAGGCTGTATTCCCCCATTAGATTACAAGCTAGGGATCATCGCAAGTCCAAAACATTACGAGGTGAGGGTGGTTGAGAGAAAGTAATTTTGCTGGTAAGACGGTAAGAGGCGATGTCATGTAGTGAGTGACACATACGAGTGTTCATCAGATGGTGTCTTGTTGCCTTTACCATGTAGTGATAAATGCTTTGAAAGCAGGAACTTGCAATGCTATAACAATGAGTGCAGACAGACAACTAGAAAACATCAAACAAGAAATGGAAAGAGAGAAGATTAATATATTAGGAATGTGTGAAACGAAATGGAAAGGGGCAGGGATCGAGACAGGAGAGGATTGTAAGATTATTTATTCTGAGGGAGAAGAGCAGCAAAGAGGTGTAGCAATTATATTGGATCGCGTTCATCAAATTCTGTAAAAGGATATTTTTCTGTGTCAGACATAGTTCTATTAGTATAATTAAACTGAAGACCTTTAAAACTAAATGACATTCAAATATATTCTCCAACAAGTGAATGTAGTGATGAAAGTATAGAGGAATTTTATAATGACATAGTGTCTGCTTTGAAGAACTGTAAAAATAAATTAAAAATAAATATGATAATGCGTGATTTCAACGCAAAAGTAGGAAATCAAGGTGATGGATGCAGTTTAGGCAACCATGGTTTGGGAGAGCGAAACGAAAGAGGAAATAAATTTGTAGAATGGACAGAAAACAAGAAATGGTTATAGGAAACACCCGGTTTAAACAGTATCCTAGAAAATTATGGACATGGAGGAGTCCAGACAGCAGGATTAAAAACAAGATAGATTACATCCTGATTAGCAGAAGGTTTCGAAATGCGTTATCAGTCGTAAAAACATTTCCAAAAGCATACAATTCCAGTGATCACAGATTAATTACAGGCATATTGATGGTACAGTTAAAGAAAGTCGAGTATACAACAGGAAACACTAAATATGATTTGTGCAATTTGAAAAATTACCAAGAGATACAAGAAAATTTTAATAAAGAAATAAAGAATAAATTTGATATATTGTTTGATATATAGATCCTATTTCAAGATGTGGATGTTCAATCCATCCATCCATCATGTGCCATGCCGGTAAGCGTGGGCGGTCATGTTCTGCCATCTCACTCGATCACCAGAGTCGTGGATCAGCTCCGTTCAATGGGAAATGAAAAATTCAATCAGTTCGGCTGCAGAAAAAAAATATTCCAAGATTAACGAAAGTGTGTCGTTAGACATGGATGACTGAAGAAATTTTACAGCTAATGGAAACAAGAAGACACTACAAACATAATCCTGCCAAATTTGAAGAAATTCACAGAAAAGTCAGAACATTGTGTAAAGAGGCAAAAGAAGCATGACTCGAGAAAAACTGCGTAGAAATTGAAAATACAACACAACAGTTAAAATACCAAACTAATGCACAAAAGAATTTAGGAGCTTAGTAATCAAAGAACACGTAAATCAGCAGGCTGCCTAAAGACAAAAGATGGAAAATTCATAATAGAAAAGAATCCGATTTTGCATGTATAGTCAGATTATATGAAAATCCTTTATGATGATAACTGAGAAGAACAGTATGATATTCAAAATAGCAATGAATCACCATCAATTTTGAAGATGGAGGTTCAGAATGCTCTTAAACATATAAAAACTGACAAGAACCCCGGTTCAGACAGCATCGCTACAGAAATGATTAATGCTTTAGAAGAATATGGAATAGATACAGTTACCAGACTGCTGAATATAATATTTGATACTGGAGATATACCTCATGAATTATGTAACTCTGTATTTATGGCAATCCCAAATGAATCAGGGGCCTTGGAATGTGATCAGCATTGAAGAATTAGTATAATGCGACACATCACGAATATTTTGCTAAAAATCATCATGCAAAGAGTTAGGAAGAAAATACAACCTGAAATAGGAGAAGAACAATGTGAGTTTGTGGAAGGCAAGCGTGCAGTAAATGCTGTGTATATACTGAGAACAGTAATTGAACGTTCTATAGAAGTAAACAAAGATGTACACCTTTGCTTTATTGACTACACAAAGGATTTCGATAAAGTGAGACATGACGACATGATAAGGATGCTTGAAGATTTACAAATTGATGGAAAAGACCTTAGACTTATAAAAAACAAATATTGGAAACAACAAGCTGCCGTAAGAATTGATAATGAAGTAGGTAAATAGCAACCTATTAAGAGAGGTGAGAGACGGGGATATGTCTCCATATAATCTTTCCCTGTACAGTGAAAATAATTTTAGAGATATAGAAGATATGGAAGGAGTCATCCTTGGGGGACGATACTTCAATAACATTAGATATGCAGATAACACAGTCTTGATTCCAGACAATGAACAGGACCTGCAGCATTTAATAAATGCGATTGTTGCACACAGTGAACAACTAGGGTTAGAATTGAATTGTAATAAATCACAGATTATGGTCGTCACTGGGAAGAAGGAAATGCTGCAATGTAATATACAATTAAATGGGCATATTGTTAAACAAGCGAATCGGCATAGGTATCTCGGAACAGTCATAACATATGATGGGAGATGCCTTGAAGAGATAAGAACAAGAATTGCCATGGCGAAGGTAGCCATTTACAAGTTAAAAAAACATCCTGACCAATAATAGGATATAAATTGAAACGAGAAAAAGATTATTGAAGTGTTACACATAACCAATTAGTAGATGCGGTTGTTGTACACAGTGAGCAACTGGGGTTAGAATTAAATTGTAAAAAGACTCAGGTTATGGTCGTCACTAGGAAGGAAGAAGTGCCACAATGTAATATACAAGTAAATGGAAATATTCTTTCACAAGTGAATCGCTACAATTATCTTGGAACAGTCATAACATCTGATGGGAGATGCCTTGAAGAAATTAGAACAAGAATCGCCATGACGAAAGTAGCCTTTAGCAAGATGAAAAACATTCTGACCAATAAAAAGATGTCAATTGAAACGAGAAAAAGAGTGTTGAGGGGATACACAGAGCCCGTTCTTTTGTATGGATGTGAAACTTGGACAATGAGCAGTCAAGCTGAAAAGCATCTGATGGCTGCAGAAATGTGGTTTCTGAGGAAAATGCAAAGAATACCATGGACAGACAGAAAAACCAATGACCAATTACTACAGGAGACAAATGAACATCGTAAACTGATTAGAGAAATTAGACGTAGACAGTCAAAATTTTTGGACATGTTATGAGAAGAAATGGATTGGAGAACTTAGTGACAACTGGCAAGATCGAAGGGAACAGACCAAGAGGAAGACCGAGAGGAAAATACCTGGATGGCTTGGCCACATGGCATGGACGAGACAGGAACACTGAGCTGATCCACAATACTGGTGATCGAGTGAAATGGCGAGTCATGACCACCCACGCTTTCCGGCATGGCACATGATTGATTGACACATAACCTGTACTTTTGTATGGATGTGAAGCGTTGACAATGAGCAGACAAGCTGAAAAACATATGATGGCTGTCCAAAATGCAAAGAATACCATAGACAGGCAGAAAATCCAATGAACACGTTCTTTACGAAACAAATTAAAATCGTAAATTGATTAGAGACATTAGACGCACAGAGTCAACATTTTTGAACACGTTATGATATTAAATGAATTGGAGAACTTTGTGACAACTGGCAAAATCGAAGGGAAGAGACCAAAGGGAAGACCGAGAAGTATATACCTGGATGGCTTGACGACGTGTGTCGCCAGTCGTCCCTAGGGGGGAAGTGGAGTCAACAGGCACACTGTTTAAAATCCTGTTCCTTTTCGTGGGCTTCTGCCGGACCTTTGTCTACAAACCCCCTGTCAGTCTTAGGTACCCTATCTCTCTCTTTCCTCTTCTTCTTCTTACCACTAAACAATACCCTTCATATTGTTTCAGAACATACCCACACAAGAATGTATTTTAACAAATGATAAAATAAAACAGTTAATACAGAAAAGTGTCACGTGTGTGTGTGCACTGTTTGTGTGTGGAAATATGTAGTATTTTCTATGGTGTATGCAAGAATAGATTAGTGAGCTCAGGATCGTTCTTCATCATGTTAGGCCATGCCACATCACACCACAGTAAGTTCGGAACAGGTCTCACCGAATGAAGCATCTCTCCGGACAATGGTTGACTTCTTGGAGTTAATCATATATAGTCTGGGTGACTGTTCTCCACTACGGAATATGGCCTATTAATGTCCATGAATCAGGAACACACTATGTACCTATTATGTTCCTTAAAGTCCTGATACCGACGAAGATCTACCTATATCTCACATGAGTTTAAAGAAAACTTTCAGACCGGTTGCCAAATGTTACTGAATGAATGTCTTTACTCTGCACCCTCTCTACAACCTAATAGTTATCGTTACTCGACATAGTCATAGTTACTGTAAAATCACTGTTGTTCCACCTCTCTACTTAATATTGTCATTGTCTATGGAGGTGTTAATAGTTTCATAAAAACAACTGCCTTGGGCACTCAATCACTGCGACTTGCAGATCGAACACCACTTCTCAGACCACTGTCGTTTCGGTTGAGAGTTGGGTGGGCTCTGTCTCCCATCCTTTGTCTTCTCTGGACTCTTCTCTGAAGTGTTTGTATAAGGTTCCACCATCTTTGTTTCTGAGCCTTTGAATTTCTTTCGGTCATGTTTCTCCTGACCTTTGGTGGTTGGTGTACAGGTTTCTTCCGCCTCCCCATGGACTTCAACGAATCTTTCCGCCAGCTTATTCACCACATCAAGCCGTTCCGCCCCTTGTTCTCCCAAGAATGTCTTCAGAGGTTCTGACATTTGCTGTCGCTTCTGGTCGACTATCATCAGCTCTTCCAGACTCTCATAGTCAAGTTTGAACCCTGCCAAATCCATCCATTTTTGGAGGTAGAATTTCAGGCGCAAACTGTAGGCGGCGAATAGCTCTCCTGGCTCTCGTTTCGCTGCTCGAAACTTCTTCCTATATGTACTTGATGTGATCTCGTAGTGTTTCAGCAAAGCAGCTTTCAATTCGTCGTAATTGTTCTCATGTCCTGGTGGCAGGCGAGAATATACCTCGTAGCCGGTCCCGCGTAATCCCTAGGGATACCTTAAGACACCATTTGTCACGATCCAGACCCATAGCAACGGACATGGCCTTGAAGCGTTGAAGGTACTGGTCAATCTTCTCTTTGTCCTCCTCGTAGATCACTAGAGGGAACTTCATAGCATGGTAACTATGTCCACCTGTTGGGGTTGAGCCTGGGATGGAGGAACCTCCCACTGCTCCCTCAGTTTCCCCATTAGATTGTCACTTAAGCTCGAGTTCCCGAATCCGGTACTCGTGCTCCCTTTTCTGAGCTTCTTGTTGAGCTTCCAATCTCTTAGCAGACTGCTCCGCCTCAAGATTCTTAGCCGCTTGCTTAGCTTCCATTTGCTTAGTTGCCTGCTCAGCTTCAAGTTTCCAAGATGCCTGCTCAGCTTCTAATTTCTTAGCTGCCTGCTTAGCTTCTCATTTCCTAGCCGCCTGCTCAGCTTCCAGTTCCATCCTTCTAGTGGCTTGCTCAGCCTCTATTCTCTTAGTTTCTAACTCCATCTTTCTGAAATCAAGCTCGGCCTTTCGATCATCCCTTTCTGCTTGACGAAACTCTCTCTCCACCTCCTGTTTGTAATCTGTTAGTGCAGAACCCGACAAACCTATTTCTTCCCACTTTGCCCTTAGTTCTGCCATGGTTAGTTTAGGAGTGGCCATTTTTCAGAAAGGTAAGTCAACAGATTGAGTCCAAATTACACCAAGCAATATGTAGATAATCAATATCTAAAATAAATCCATATATATTACACCACACAGTACACCACAAAACAATCTCTCCACGACAAGAGTAGACTAGGACCAAGACCTATGTAGACTTGTAAAGTGTGAACAGGAAAGTTATGTGTCTTAACACCTATCCACATTCACTATAACTGGATCTTTAACTGTCCGGCCCTACCTCTATCACGGTAATGTCACCACAATAATGTAATATCACCACCATTAAGGTAATGTCACCTTCCCGTGTGACGTGCCCATGTAAATGTCGCTATCCTTAATGTGATATCACCATCCCGCGCGAGCCTCCATAAATGTCGCCAGTCGTCCCTAGGGGGGAAGTTGAGTCAACAGGAACACTGTTTAAAATCCTTTTTGTTTTCGTGGGCTTCTGCCGGACCTTTGTCTACAAACCCCCTGTCAGTCTTAGGTACCCTAACTCTCTCTTTCCTCTTCTTCTTCTTACCACTAAACAATACCCTTCATATTGTTTCAGAACATACCCACACAAGACTGTATTTTAACAAATGATAAAATAAAACATTTAATACAGAAAAGTGTCACGTGTGTGTGTGTGTGTGTGTGTGTGTGTGTGTGTGTGTGTGTGTGTGTGTGTGTGTGTGTGTGTGCACTGTTTGTGTGTGGAAATATGTAGTATTTTCTATGGTGTATGCAAGAATAGATTAGTGAGCTCAGGATCGTTCTTCATCATGTTAGGCCATGCCACATCACACCACAGTAAGTTCGGAACAGGTCTCACCGAATGAAGCATCTCTCCGGACAATGGTTGACTTCTTGGAGTTAATCATATATATATATATATAGTCTGGGTGACTGTTCTCCACTACGGAATATGGCCTATTAATGTCCATGAATCAGGAACACACTATGTACCTATTATGTTCCTTAAAATCCTGATACCGACGAAGATCTCCCTATATCTCACACTGAGTTTAAAGAAAACTTTCATGTCCGGTTGCCGAAATGTTACTGAATGAATGTCTTTACTCTGCAACCTCTCTACAACCTAATAGTTATCGTTACTCGACATAGTCATAGTTACTTTAAAATCACTGTTGTTCCACCTCTCTACTTAATATTGTCATTGTCTATGGAGGTGTTAATAGTTTCATAAAAACAACTGCCTTGGGCACTCAATCACTGCTACACTGGCCCTTTCAGGATAACACTCCTTATTTCTATGAGTTTATAATTTTTGGAACGATGTCCCATTTCCGAGGCCACTTAATATAACTGCACTCAGTATAACTGCTATTTTCCTCCTCTCCCAGCTGTCCTTAATTTCTTCGGTACAGTAAAATATCACTCAGTGTGACTGGCATTGTCCACACCTAGTAGTAATACTTTCTTTCTGTTAAACAGTTGAACCTGGTGAAAAATAAAACATTCTGTGAGAGAAAAACCCTATTCGAATTCACTGTATGTGATTATAGGCCAAAGGCCACTCAGACATGTATCCTGGTTAACCCAGCCAAAATGTTGCACGAGTGACGTCACTCACGTGACCGGACTTCAATCAAGACGGCACCGCACCCCCCCCCCCCCCTTCTCCATTCTCCTGAGATCCGGGCAAACAGAATGCCGACGTTTCCCTTTGATCTCGGGACTTCTCCAGGAATCCCGGTGGTGTCTGAAATTGGCAACATATTTCTCCACATCAAATAGGTGTGGCACCTAGCGATGGCGGCTTCAGGCCTTTCATCAATTCTGGATCTGAATTCTCCAGTATTATTTGACAACGTGGCATGGTCGAGACAAATCAAATCAAATCAACTCAAATCAACTTTGTTAGGGTCACAAATTGGGCGCGCAGGCCCGTCTTACATTCGGCCCTTCCAATCACTCGTCTTTTGTTCATCAAGATCATTATACATTTACATAGAATGAAAAATAAACATTGTGAAATGAATGTTGTAAACATAAACAAGGCTAATTACCATGTTATGAAGCCCATCTCCCACCTATCCATACATCACCCCACCCACACAGCACCCCCACCTACCCACACACACGCGCACCAAGGGACACATACACACCCCCACCTACCGACACACACGCACACCAAGGGACACATACATACCCCACCAACCGACCCATCCCCCTCCAGCACATCCCCCACCCACACACACTGCCCTCACCTGATCCCCCAACCACAACACACTCGCCACCCACAAACATTCCCCCACCAACACACACATCCCACGCCCATCCACATACACATTCTACCCCACACATCCTCTCCCCACCCAACCCCCAGCCACATCTCCATCGACAACATATTCCCCACCCACACACACAATCCCCCACCAACCCACACACATCGCACATCCACTCACACATCCCCAAACCATACACTCACATCCCCACCAACTGACATGTCCCTACACCCCCCCCCCCCCCCCCCTGTCCACACACACACACACACACACACACACACACACATCTCCCTAACCACCCATACATCCCCAATCCACTCACACACACCCCACCACCCACACATAAAACTTCCACCCACCCACACATGCCTTAACCTAATCCCCCACCACACAATCCCCCACCCGCACATCACATACACCCCCTACACGCACTATCCCAACCCACGCACCACACACACACATATCCCTCACCAACACATCCCCACTTACACACCACACACATATCCCCACCCAGATACCACACAATATTCCCACCCACACCCACACAGATACCCTTACCCATCCACCCCACACACCCCCACTCACACACCACAAAAATCTCCCACCCACACACACACATACCTCACCCACACAATATCACCAACCAACACACCACACACCTCTCCCCACCACACACACATTCCCTACCCGTCCACCAACACACACTCACTCACGCATACATCCTCCACTACGCACCCACACACCCCCACCCACCCACTCCCAACCAAACATCTCTCGATCACAATACCCCTACCCCCACACACATCCTCCACCACTCACACATCCCACCCCGACACATACAACTCCCTCACCCACCTACACATCTCTAAGCCACTCACACACCCCCACCCACACACACACATCTCCCACCCACACTCCCCCACATACTTCCCCAACCACCACAATCCCCTGCTCACCCACACATATACCCCACCCATATGCACATTCCCCGCACCCATCACACACATCCCCCACACCACACACTATCCTCCACCCCAAACCACCACAAACATACCCTCCACCCACACATCATTCACACATCCCCCACCAACACACCGCACACATATCTCAAACCCACACACCATACACTTCTCCCCACCCGCCCCTCCATCCTAAATCCACCCAACACAATCCCCTACCCACACAACCCCGCCTCCCACACATACTTCCTCAAACCATCCACACAATCTCCACCCACATAAACACACATCCCCTGCATCCGTCCCATACACATATCCTCCACCCATACACACATCCCCCACACCCATTCCAACACCCCTACTTTCAGCCCCACACATCCATCCACACATCAAACCAACACCCACAAATACCACTACCCACCAAAACCCACACACCCCAACCCATCCAAATGCATACCCCCACCCACACACACCCCACCCACACATATCCCCACACTCACACACATCCTCCACATACACTCACACTTCCTCACATCTAGACACATACAAAATGTCTCACGTTAGTATTTAAACTAGTATGAACAAACTCCCACACTTTACTCTCATACATACACTGACACTTGTCATGAGCAGTCTCATAAAAATGTTAAACATGGAGAAACATGTGTACATAAAATGTATGTGACGTAAAAATAGTGATGCTCTCTCTCTCTCTCTCTCGCTCTCTCTCTCTCTCTCTCTCTCTCTCTCTCTCTCTCTCTCTCTCTCTCCTCTCACACACACACACACATACATTCACTCTCACGCTCACACATTCACTCTTCCGCTCATTCATTCACTCTCATTC
>JACEFZ010007718.1:0-20000 GCA_014155875.1 Cepaea nemoralis | reverse complement strand
TGACTACTTATATGAATTAAATGAGATGCTCCCCACCAAGAACTGGGCGATGCCGGGCCGGGTCAGACAGACAGACAGACAGACAGACAGTCGGTAACGGGAACGGGAACTTATATGACTACTTATATGAATTAAATGAGATGCTCTCCACCAAGGACTGGGCGAAGCCGGGCCGGGTCAGCTAGTCTTATATATAAAAGGCAATCTCCGTCTGTATGTCTGTATGTCCTTTATGCGTTCGCGAACGGTCCATCCGATTGATATGAAATTTTCTACACGTCTTCCTTTCATTACAGCGCAGCCAACTGTGATATGTTTTTAGTGTGAAATCGGCTCTTCTTCTTCTTCTTCAGCATTCCGAGCCATTGAGGTTCTTTGCTGCAAATACAATCTGTCTCCATTCGTCTCTCTGGTGGACCTTCTCTTGCCAGTCGTTGATTCCAAGTGCTTGTAGGTCTGTATGTATATTATCTCTCCACCGCCTTCTTGGTCTACCTCGGGGTCTACGGTCATTTATTTCCTGAGTGTAAGCGAGTTTTGTTTCCCTATTATCTTCCATTCTTTCTATATGCCCCAGCCATTGTAGTCTATTAGCCTTCATGATACCAGTGATTAGCGGGGACTTAAACAAATCATAAATGTCTTTGTTACTTCTTCTTTTCCACTCTCCACTTTGTGTATCCCTAATGGGTCCAAAGATGCGTCTTAAAATTTTGTTCTCAAAGGTTTGTAACAAGGCTTCGTCTCCTTTCGTTGTACTCCAGGTTTCAGAGCCATACAGCACAACTGGTCTGATCAGTGTTTTGTATATTGTGATTTTGGTGTTACGAGATCGAGGCTCATGTATTTGTTTCGTAACAAAGAAATCGGCTGCTTACTTAAAATTATTTAATTTTTCATTTTACATTATAATTTATATACAGCGAGGTGACTTAACTCTAGAAAAGTTATTTCAAGGGGCATAACTTTTAATAACATTGCTGTATAACTTATAGTCATATTGTTGCATCGTTTTCAAAGATTTATAAACTCTTTGTCTATAGTTATTTACCGGCATATGAGTTATAATAAATAATGATACAATCTTTAAGGCATTTTCAAAGTTTTCATAAAAATAATGCATAATGCATAACATTGTAACTCATCTTTTTATTCTGACGAATTTATCTACAGTCGTGCAGGTGATTAGAAACGGTTTTCATTATAAATAATGGATGGTATGTGGAAGGACATTCTTTTAAGTTACTTTATTTTGTTGTATGAATTTAATGAGACGCTACACGCCAGGAGCTGGGCGAAGCCACACCGGGTCAGATAGATAGACAGACCCACCTTTTCGCTGCAGTTATCTACAGGCATATGCGTTATAATCCTCCTCCTCCTCCGCGCCCCTCACCTCCCTCAAGCCTAACCCTCTTCCTCTTCCCCTACCCCATCGCCATCCTCCTCCTACCCTATTTCTCCGCCTCCTCAATCGTCCTCCTCCCTTCCTCCTCGCTCCGTCCTCCTCCTACTTCCTCCTCCTACTTCCATCCTCCTCCTCCCTCTTGTCTCCTACCTACCTCCGCGCCCCATCTCCCGCCTCCTAATCACTGCCTCGTCCTTCCCTCCTCCCGTCTCCTCCTCTCTCCTCCTATGCCCCCCTCCTTCCTATCCGCCTCCTACGTCGCTCCCCCGCATCCCTCCTCCTATCTCTCCTCCCTTTTTGCTCCCTCCTCGCTCCTCCCATGTACGCTCTCCCATCCTCCTCCCATCTCCCTCCTCCCATTCCTCCTCCCTGTCCTCCTCCCTCCTCACTCCCTCCTCCTCCGCCTCATCCTCTCTCCTCCTCCCCCCATCACCTCCTTCTGCATTCTCCCTCCGCACTGCCCTTCTCCTCCTTCTACCCTCCTCCTCGCCTTCGTCCGCCTCCCTCCTCCTCCCCCCCTCCTCCTCCTCCTCCTCCTCCCTCCTCCTCCTCCTCCTCCTCCCTCCTCCTCCACCCTCCTTCTCCTCCCTCCTCCTCCTCCCCCCTCCCTCCTCCTCCTCTTCTCCTCCTCCTTCCTCCTCCTCCATCTCCCTCCTTCTCCCTCTCCTCCTCCTCCCCCCCTCCTCCTCCTGCGTTCTTCTCCTCCCTCATCCTCCTCCTCCTTTTCCTTCCTCCTCCCTCTTCCTCCTCCCTCCTCCTCCCTCTTCCTCCTCCATCCTTCTTCCCTCCTCCTCCTCCCCTACTCCTCCTCCCCTCCCTCCCTCCCCCTCCTCCTTCCTCCCTCCTCCTCCTTCTTCCTCCTTCTCCTCCTCCTCCTCCCTCCTCCCCCTCCTCCTTGCTCTCTTCCTCCCTCCTCCTCCTAATCACTCTCCTCCTCCTACTCCTCCCTTCTCTCCTCTCTTCTTCCTCCTCCTCCCTCCTTCCCCCCTATCCTCCCTCCTCCTCCTCCTCTTCCTCCCTCCTCCTCCCTCCTCCTCCTCCCTTCTCCCCCTCCTCCTCCCTCATCCTCCTCCCTTCTCCTCCTCCCTCCTCCTCTTCTCTCCTCCTCCTTCCTCTACCTCCTCCCTCCTCCTCCCTCCTCCTTCCTCCTCCTCCCTCCTCCTACCTCCTCCTCCTCCCTCCTCCTCTCTCCTCCGCTTAATCCCTCCTCCTCCATCCTATTCCTCCCTACTTCTACTTCTCCCTCCTCTTCCCTCCTCCTCCTCTCTCCGCCTATCTCTTCCTCCCTCCTCCTCCCTCCTCCTCCCTCCTCCACCTCCCTCTTCCTCCTCCCAGCTCCTACTCCTCCTTTTTCTTCTTCTGCTGCTGCTGCTGCCGCCGCTCCATTTACCCAAGTTAATTGTTGGGGAAGATGTAAAGACCTTTCAATTGCTCTTTCTAATGCTTTTTGTAAGTTGGTCTTCGTTTATCTAGGTTGTTCTAACTGCAACCAATAAATTATTAGACAGACAGGCAGGCAGACAGACAGACAGACAGAGATGGAGGGAGAGACAGACAGACAGACAGACAGACAGTCAGACAGACAGACAGACAGACAGACAGACAGACAGACAGACAGACAGACGGGAACGGGAACTTATATGACTACTTATATGAATTAAATGAGATGCTCCCCATCAGGGGCTGGGCAAAGCCGGGCAGGGTCAGGCAGACAGATAGACAGACAGACAGACAGACAGACAGACAGACAGACAGACAGACAGACAGACAGACAGATGGACAGTCGGGAAAGGGAACTTATATGACTACTTATATGAATTAAGTGAGATGCTCCACACCAGGAGCTGGGCGATGCCGGGCCGGGACAGACAGACAGACAGACAGACAGACAGACAGACAGACAGATAGTCGGTAACGGGAACGAGAACTTATATGACTACTTATATGAATTAAATGAGACGCTCCCTACCAGGGACTGGGCGAAGCCGGGCCGGGTCAGCTAGTGGCTTATAAAGTAGAAGACTATTATATGCTTTTATAATAAGTTGGATTGTGTAACTGCTGTTGTGTAGTGCAGGTCACAGCCCCATACACACGTCACATGAAAACAGAACACGGTTCGATATGTGTAACGACCATGAAGTTCCCTTTATCTCCGACGTTGTGGAGGACAACATGGCCTAATGGATAACAGTGCTGGCTCTTAAAACTTCCAGTGTGCTGAGGAAGTGGGTTCGCCTTCTACACAGGTCAGCTGCACTAAAATGTCGACTTCTCGTCCTTGACTAGGATACGTAAATTACAAGGACCTCAGAAGTCGGAGTGGGTTCACTTGATGGCGAGGGACACTGGTAATAAGGAAAACTAGTCCACACGTAAATATCAGTCGTCCAGTGCACTCCCCAGTAGCGGCAACTACCAGAAGTAGTAGCACGCGTAGCACTATGTATGAGTTCAAAGCGAGCTCACAAAACCCAAAATCAAACAAACACACAAACAAACAAACACACAAACAAAAAACATTTCCTACGTGTATTGTACTTTTAAATGAGTCTTGCTACATCGCCAACACTACCAATCTCTTCATTATCAGGAATTACAACTATTTTAGCTGTACTAATAATACAACTATTACTAATGTTGATAAAATTGCAACTACTCTCACCGTATTTAATAATACAGTTATAGATACTAATACAGCTATTACCACTGTTGTTGTATTAATACAATTGTTACCACTGTTGATAAAATTACAACTGTTACTAATGTAGCTTATAATAGAGCAATTACCACTGCTGTTATATTAATACAACAATTACCACTATGAGTAATAATACAACTAATACCACTGTATTAATAATACAACTGTTACCACTGTAGTTAAATAAATACAACTATTACCACTGGATTGTATCTGCAGCAAGAAACCTCAAAGGCTCGGAACGCTGAAGAAGAAGACGAAGATTACCACTGGAAAGTCAGGGGAAACCATCACATTATCTTCTCACGACTTCTTAACAAAACGCGTTTAAAAGGCGGTAAACGACGTCAAAGACTGTTTTAGGACATAATCGCTCGGTAAGGACAGTGATGAGCCACAGGTGGCACCAAACCGCCATTCAGCTACTGAAGACAAAATCACAACTAAAAACACACACATTTAAAATAGGTACATGAAATGTTAGAACGTTATATGAGCTTGGAAAGTTGCACAATGTTATAAGTGAAACGGAGAGCATGAAATTGAATGTCCTAGGCATAAGTGAGATGAGATGAACGGGTTCGGGGGAAAATTATAACCGACAAACACACAATAATTTATTCGGGGGGGGATACAGGCGAAATAGGAGTAGGACTAATATCTGATAAACAAACAGCCATGTCAATTAATGGTTACTGATGTATTTCAGATAGAGTTGTTATGGTCTAAATGAAAGACCCCCACTGTTGCTAATAATACAATTACAACACCTTCAACTATCAACTCTACTAGTACAATCGCAACCATTAGCACTAACACTTTAATGCATAACTGACAAATCGCCATTAAACGACATGTTTAAAATTTATTATGTCATGCGGTGGTTCTAGAATGAAAATTTGTATATTATCTAATATAATTCCTAAATATCAAAATGCACTGAACCTATCTGAAACACTTCAAAGTATGTAATTAGTCGGGTACTTTAATAACAGCAGATGGAAGATGTATTAAGGAAGTTAGGTATTGATTAGCCCAAGCAAAAGCCGCATTTCACAAGATAACGAACATTCTCTGTAGTTGTTGAGTTGAGCAGAGCTAAGAACTGACATCACTGAACTCCGGACATTCCCACACGCTCTTCATCCTCTCGTTCAACAGCCAGCGAATAGTCACGATACTACTAATCGTTCCTACTTCTATCTGATTGAAAGTTATCATGGTCTTCCCTCTAAGTTTTGAGATTCTGCCAGAACCCATACCAATCTCAATCAATATCATTCTTTCCACATACGGGATCTCAATCTGATCCTCCACCTTCTCCACCTGGTCCCATAGGCGCACGACCACCTCCTCCTTATCCATAAGTAATCTACCACCAAGATGTGCATTCCTTGCCAGCTTATCAGCCTGTTCATTCCCCTACACTCCCACATGACCAGGGCAATAAATCCATACAAATCTCACAATCTGTGACCTCTGAAGCGAGGTGAACCATTCAGCACGAAACAATCCTTTCTCCACGTTACTAAGCATACTCCTTGAGTCCGCAATGAAGACAATGTGTGTTGCAGTAGTCTCCTCCAACCAACGGAATGCGGCTGTGACTGCTTCCATCTCCATTCTCATGCTGGAGGTCGTAGCCTCATACGCCAACCGCTCTTTTTACAAGAATCGGCTATTAGCCTTCGCAATAAAACCCCAACCACTACATCTGTTTCTTACCAGTGACCCATCAGTAGGCCTATAGATGAATGGTTCTCAACCTTTTTTGGCCCGTGCCCCCCCCCCTCAACATATTTTTAGAACGTCATCCCCCCCCCCTTTCGTATTTCCTCCCTAAAAGTTTCCCCCTACCCGTACACAGTATATGTAATAATTTAAGCTAAATGTAATAGCACATACTAAAACAAGTCTAGACATCTACATAAAATGTGATTTGTGGATCTACGTACGTTATAAAATGAATTTCAGAAGGGTGATATGTACAGAACCGTAATGCATGAAGGGAAAAACAATATCAAGTAATCGGTTCTTGTATTAACGTAATCTAGAAATAATATTAATCCCCCCCCCTCCCTGGAAACCCTAAAATTCCGCCCTGGAAGGGGGGGGGGGAAATTCCCCACGGGTTGAGAACTACTGGTATAGATCATTATGTCACCTTTATGTGTATTAATCTGAATCAGTTGTTACACCTCAAACTGTGCGGCCCGCTGCCCATTCTCTGCATTCACGACCCAGTGTTACTATTACATTGTGCCAGTCCGTCCTGTCTGCCCGTACTTCATTCTCTGTAATGTATCTTTATCAATCGAGTTGAGGAAACGAGTTCTTAAGAGTTATATTGAGTCATTTTTGACGCATGATACAAATCATGGACAATTAGCAAGCAAGTGAAGAACTATTATATGTGGAGGATGCGGATATGTCGCTTTATAAAAGACTGATGATAACACTGTGGGAGATTAGAAAGAGCAATGAAGCTATCTATAATACATTGATTCACAAAGAGAATTTGTTACTCGTATCATAACAAGATAACCAACATTCTTTGGACATGCCACGAACAGAGGAAAGCTGGAGTATATTGTGACAATCTGAAAGACTGGCAGGGAGGCAGGGGGAAACCGATATCATGGCATTGAGGAACATCTGTATCAGAAATGATTGGCAGCACACGAGACAGTGAGCCATACGACATGGACTGCAAGAAAAAGAATGTAATTCCCAAACAGCTTCGCACACGTGCACAATAATTAGAGGCGATAAGGGTAGTGTCCAGACAAGAACTCAACAGAAATGACCACTGTCTGTTTTGCTGTATGACTTCATAAGAAAATGGAAGAAGAAATTAACGTGGGTCAAGATGGATTTAGACAAGGAAGAGGAATAAGAGATCACACACTCAACATGCGTTCAATAATAGAGAAGTGCAAACAATTTAATGTAAACATATTTTCGGATTTTGTGGATTGTTCAATGGCATTTGACCGTGTACAACATCAGAAACTTTGGAAAATCATGAGGAACATGGGCTTTCCATCACATGTAGTACAACTCATACACATGCTCTATCTAGACCAACAAGAAGCGATTAAAATAGATGGCGTGACAAAAGACTGATTTAACATCAAGCAATGAGTCCTTTAGGGCTGTGTTTAACGTGTACGCCAAAAATATAATTATAAATGTCATATATGATATAACCATGATGACCTAAATGTCCATGGCCACGAAAACCCAGAGATTCATTATGCTGATGATGCAGTATTACTACACAGAATGATATAGAAAACATAATAATCTCAACCCACACGAATAGTGAAATTCACAACTTATATCTTACCATAGCAAAGACACAGATATAACTACAAAAATTAGATTTTTAAGAACATGCTGAACAGCGCATAAATGCATTTGAATACAAATGTCATAGACGGGTTCTAAGAATACCTTGGATAAAGAAAAGAACAAATGTATCCATACTTCAAGAGCTGACTGCTGTTAAAGACGATAAAACAAAGACAATTTAAAAAATTTGGTCACTTGAAACGTGATGAAAGTTTGGAGAGAACAATAATGGAGGGGTATATGCCTAGAAGAGAGGAAGAGGAAGGCCAAAGAGAAGATGTGTGCAAGATGTGGCGGATGATGTTTGTATTGAACGCGAACATTTGAGCTCGTCAGTAGTGCATATCCCTGACCGGATCCGGAAACAGTCCCGGATGACTCGTGTGAAGCGGGTGTGTAACCACGCGACACACACTGGACACACCAAATTATCACAACAGAACACCACAACGCTACCCATCGTAGGCTATGCTCAAGATTGCCCAATCGCCGCGACCGACGTCCGTCAATCGATGGGACCCGAACGATCAGGACTTCTCACTGGCAAGGAACACCAGGCCTCCTAAATCCAGTGAGCAATAATCAATTGATTATGTGGTTGTTTCGGGATTTGAAATTTAAATATTGAGCACAACCCACTACTGGCAACGCCGATCGCATTCTGGTATGAACCTAAGGCCTATCCACGTCAATATGGAAGCACTATACTCGAGTTTCGCCCTCATTTGAGCTCGTCAGTAGTGCATATCCCTGACCGGATCCGGAAACAGTCCCGGATCACGCGTGTGAAGCGGGTGTGTAACCACGCGACACACACTGGTCACACCAAATTATCACAACAGAACACCACTACGCTACCCATCGTAGGCTATGCTCAAGATTGCCCAATCGCCGCGACCGACGTCCGTCAATCGATGGGACCCGAACGATCAGGACTTCTCACTGGCAAGGAACACCAGGCCTCCTAAATCCACTCGCATCCAATAGATCACACAAGGAGAATCTCAGCACAATGCACAGACGCAGCAGCACCGCCTGGGAATGACGTATCTATACGTGTTATAAATACTATAGTAAATGACAGAACAACTGGGCCCTGTTATATGTCTTAAAGTTAGTTAGTTAGTCGATCATCCTCATTGCACATCGAACCATTCAGTCCATAAGTGCTCGGATCCCCTCCTCAGCCAATCCCGCAGTGTGTAGCGGCTAACGACACCAGTTCTGTGTTGGTTTATCAATCATCTTTGGCTTCCTGTGTAGTGTTCTTGTTTGGCCACACATCTTTTAATTTGCTGTTCTCGCAGTCTGGCCATGGTTGTAGATTCACAGTCATCACTTGGTTCTCGCAAAAGTCTTACTTCTCGTAGAGCATTCAGAATGTCAGCCTGGTCCATGGCGCGTCCACCCTCTACATTAGCCTTACCTGCGAGCTTGTCAGCCCGCTCATTTCCTTGTACTCCCGCATGGCCTGGCACGAAGATGAACTAATCTGTGCCAGTCAAGACCGCTCCAGGGACAGCAACCACTCTCTTCGGATCCACCCCATCTCTATCCTCTTGAGCATGCTCATTGAGTCACTAAGGAAACATGCCCTAGTGAATGCCTGTGTCTGGAGTAATGGTACTGCTTTACTTACTGCCATGACTTCCATAGTCAGGCTACTTGTGGTCTCAACAAAAGCACCAGAGTTTGTCTTAAAGCGTAGAGCTATATGGTACTAGTCTCATATTTTCACAACCAATCGCCACTTGATGTGTGTAGTGACGATATCACCCCGGCCGCTTTTATTCTCCGCAGCAGTTTATATTACCAGTTTTAAACTGGGTCAGCTTGCGGGGGGGGGGGGGGGTGTGGATTTTAATAATCCACAGGGACTGAAACAGATGACCGCTGGGCCGGCAGGCTAGAAGATTGGTCTCTTGGCTGCCACGCCTTCCTCATATCCTAGAAAATGTGACAATTCCCATGAAATGATGACACTTCTGCAGAAACTGGCTGGGTCCGACTGGAGAGTCAACAAACACAAACAAGTGTGTACATGGGCATCATGCAATGTTCTGAGAAGTCAAGGCTGTCGGTGGGATATATATCACATCACTTACGGAGTGCCGGTTGGTCTATCAACCACAAGGTTCTCACAGCATATATCCAATATTGTACTATCAGCGGTGATGTCGTATTGCTAGCAGAACTATTGTACTATACCTTGTTGATGTTGTATTGCTAGCAGAACTATTGTACTATACCTTGTTGATGTTGTATTGCTAGCAGAACTATTGTACTATACCTTGTTGATGTTGTATTGCTAGCAGAACTATTGTACTATACCTTGTTGATGTTGTATTGCTAGCAGAACTAGTGTACTATCAGCGTTGACGTTGTATCAAGAGGAGGACAATTGTGCCACTAGATTTGATGCAACATTAAGCGGAGAGTTGGTTGGACTATTTGTGCTGATGCTGTAGTCATCAGGAAACTCATGCACTACTAGTGTTGCTGTATAGCTAGGAGGACTATTGGACTACTAGCGGCTGGGATGTATTGCTGTATAGCTAGGAGGACTATTGGACTACTAGCGGCTGGGATGTATTGCTGTATAGCTAGGAGAACTATTGGACTACTAGCGGCTGGGATGTATTGCTATTAAAACGACTGGAGAATTAGTCTTGAGTCTGCATTGTTAGGAGAACTATCCTACTATTAGTGTTAAAATGTGTAGTTAGGAAAACGCTTGGAGTAGTAGGGTTGATGGTGTATTCAGTAGAGAGCCATGATACTATTAGTGTTAAAATGTGTAGTTAGGAAAACGCTTGGAGTAGTAGGGTTGATGGTGTATTCAGTAGAGAGCCATGATACTATTAGTGTTAAAATGTGTAGTTAGGAAAACGCTTGGAGTAGTAGGGTTGATGGTGTATTCAGTAGAGAGCCATGATACTATTAGTGTTAAAATGTGTAGTTAGGAAAACGCTTGGAGTAGTAGGGTTGATGGTGTATTCAGTAGAGAGCCATGATACTATTAGTGTTAAAATGTGTAGTTAGGAAAAACGCTTGGAGTAGTAGGGTTGATGGTGTATTCAGTAGAGAGCCATGATACTATTAGTGTTAAAATGTGTAGTTAGGAAAACGCTTGGAGTAGTAGGGTTGATGGTGTATTCAGTAGAGAGTCATGATACTATTAGCGGAGAGCCAATGAGAACACTGGCGGATAAGTTCGTCCCCAGAACAGGGTTAACGTGTTTTCCAAGGATCTTATGTATACATTGATACAACACGTCACCCTGATCTCTTGGGTAGTGAGATAAGACACCTAGTCCCCTCCGATAAATGCGAAAAACTTGGAGACTCCGTGTGCAAGTTGTGCACATTAAAGATCCCATGGCAGTTGGACATCGTGAAAAGCAGACCTTTATGCAACTGATGTGGCAAAATTGTTAGGATTGAAAACCTTGCCACGGGTGGATAGAGCTAGATACCTTGGATGGAATCTGCCTAGAAGAAACAGACCTGACACAAAGGCAGGTCGAAGTCGGACATTCTTTCCTTTGAGGTGGTTAACTTGGTGTGAAGATCCCCCTCCACACTCGAAAGAAGAACAAAGCACAAAATGTTGGACGAAACGGCAGGGTTACAGCATTAAGTACGTTGGTACATTTTCTATTCTCTCTCTCTCTCTCTCTCTCTCTCTCTCTCTCTCTCTCTCTCTCTCTCTCTCTCTCTCTCTCTCTCTCTCTCTCTCAGACACACGCACACTCTCTCTCTCTATCTCTCTCTCTCTCTCTATCTCTCTCTCTCTCTCTCTCTCATTTGCTATTTCAGCTGCCTTTCTTATGTATCTCATCTCACATGATGTGATTTTACGCCTGTGTTATTATGATTGTCCCTGATTAATAGGATATAAACGTCAGTTACACCGACTAATATATCGGGTGTTTGTAAAGTCTCACGACACCTTGTATGTAGAACAAATGTGAACAATGAAGTACATGACGCCATGAAAAATGTGGTGCACAGTTCATCGTGAAGCAATATGCAGCGAATGACTGTCGTCTGCTTGAGTAATTCTTTACACTCCAAACAGAATTGTGTTATCAGTAGAAGAAAGAATGTTTTTCGTTGAACAATTGTTTCGAAATGACGGTCGATACACACGAGTGGTTGTTCAAAGATGTATAGCAATATTCCTGATAAACAATCCCCGCATAGCATTAGGATTATAAATTTATTGAATACGTTTCTTGCTACTGGAAACGGGGAAGATGCTTCGCAATCTGGAAGGCCTGCTATTTCTGAAGAAAAATGTCCAGATATCCTAGACCGAATCCTGAAATGTCCAAACAAATCCTTAAGGAAAATGTCGCAACAATTGAACGTATCGTGGGCACAGTGCACAAAATTCTTAAACAACGATAACAGTTTCATTCATTCGTGATTTCTATTGTGTTCTTAACTAACATAGCTTGATAATCAATCCAGAGTCAACTACTCCACGTGGTTTCAAGGATGTATAGCTAAGAAAGACAAGTCTATTCTCTATGTAACATTCTTCTATATTGAGGCTTGGTTTCATTTATCTGGATATCTTAATAGCCAAAATAATCGTATTTGGAGCACTATTAATCCCAATACATTTCATAAAGCGCCACTACACGATGAGAAAATGTAGTTTTGATGTGCTGTCAGTAGAAAACGTTTTATTGGACCAATTTTCTTCAACAACACTAGACAGCTCGATCGGTACCGTAATGGCATTAACATTACTCTCTTTGTACAACAATCACCTTCAAATTAATATTCTGTTACCAGGATTATTAATCAGAACCGGTGATGGATCCTAATACAACTTCTCTCTGAGGTTGACGGGGTAAAGGAAATCGAATCAAAATTACATACTAGAACCTGTTTTAGAACAATCGAATGATCTTGAAATTGAAAAGCGTGATTCCAGCAAAATGGTGCAACGCACACACAGCTATAGCATCACTGCATTTGTGGAAGAAATCTTGGCAAATCGCATAATGCCACATGGAATTTGGCCTGCTCGTTCTTCAAATCTAACTCCATTAGAGTATTGTCTATGGGGTTCCTATGTTTACAAAACTAATGTACACACAATTGAAGACCTGAAAGAAGCAATGAAATTAGCATTTAATAAATAACAACAGACACGTTGCAGAAGATATTTGACAGCATGAAGAGGCGTGTGCAGTCATGTCTTGATGCCAGTGATGGACATTTCTGACACCTGTTATAATGAATACTTTATTGATACTTTCCAGCTTCAATTAATTAATTAATAAGATGTAGAGTATTTAGGTAATTAAATTTAAAAATAATAATAATTATAATTACATAGAAAATAGTGTTTATATTTTTTTCCAAATTCTAATCAGTAAAAATATGCCTCGTGTTTTCCTGACTTTTTCCATTTGTGTGAAAATAATATGCTTCAAAATATGATGTTATATTTGTGTTTTGATGGTATTAAGGAGCAGTTCTTGTTACATTGGTGAAGAAAAGTGATATATTTATCATCATTCATTAAATTTAATTAGATTATCACCAAAGACGGCGACAAAGTGCTTTGGTAAGAGGAAAGGTTTATTAATTGCCACCCTTGTCTTCAAATATTTTTTTTTTTTTCAAAATCTAACATTGTTATTAGGATATTTTAAACCTTTAGCAATATTAGCAATACTGACGTGTTTCTTGTGCAATATCCTTTAATGTAATATATAATACAATATATCTGCTATCATTTTAACAATTTTTTTAAAACAACATTACTGTGACACACCCCTACTTCCCATATTCTGCCGTCAATTTCTGTTTGGTCCATACCCACGTTTTGTGTGGCAGTGAAACAGTTTTAACCAATATTTTCTGCTACTCTTGGAAGGAGATCAAGAACAAGTACAATTGTAGTTTACATTACCAACACTACATACTGTCACAATTCACCACCTAAACATTTTGGTTCTGTGACGATTCCACAGACTGTTCAGTGCTGATGGCTGTTCTAGGAACATCCACGTTTATATAGACTATATTTCAGCGACATTCATATGCTTGTCTTTCTGTGAAGTAACCATTGTTGGTCTATCAATGTGCCTCACACCGATCTTTCTCAAATCAAGATTACATTATTGTATTTGTTCGTTTTACATAATGTATCCTATTTTTTCACTTTTTCTAAATATTCTAAAAGATATGAATGCATGTCCTGTGTTATAAAATGTTTGCTTTTACTATCTAACATTTCTGAGTAGATTTCTCCTGTATGGCCATATTGATATATTCTTATCCCCTCTAACCACACTGTTGGTATTTTAGAGACTTGTCGTAGTATGAGTGATAAGGCATAGTAAATTATGTCATATTTATATGTGGATATATTCCTAAAACATATTCCAACCACCATATCATGGACCAATTGTGTCTAAAGCTCACGCTCTTATCACGGTCGAAAGGGCAGATTGTCTTATGCGAAAAACACGCTTTCTACCGTCATCTCCTTGATGGCGAGTGTGTTCAGTCGTCTAGCATCGCTTTCAGAGCGACGTGCACTCATACTATGAGTGCCATGACATGCACTCATACTACTTTATGAGAGCCAACGCGGGGTGGTCTACATCCAAATCACCCGCGGCTGTGTTTAGAGCGCAGGCTGCGGAATTTCGAACTGCGTCTGTGACGCCTCCGCCACGGAGCCAACTATAATACCCTTATTCATTCATTCATTCATTCATTCATTCATTCATTCATTCATTCATTCATTCATTCATTCAATAGCATGTCTTTTGCAGAACATTGCTCCCATAACAACCTTCCGGAAAAATTATCGATCAAAAGCAAAATGTCCCACATCCGATACACCCATCTGGAGATCATCCGCCTGCATCCATCTTCTCTTTGGCCTTCCTCTTCCTCTGTTCCTCTCGGTTATTGTTCTCTCCAAACTTTCATGACCGGTCAATTGACCAAAATGCATCAATTTTATTTGGTTTATCGTCTTAATAGCCAGCTCTCTTCAATATTCAGCTCTTGAAGTATGGATGCATTTGTTTTTTTTCTTTACCCAAGATATTCTTAGAACTCGTCTATAACATTTATATTCCATATCGCATTTATGCGTTGTTCAGCTTGTTAAGTAAGTGTTCAGGTCTCGCATGCGTATGTTGCAATGGGAAAGATACATGCTCTTAAAAATCTAATTTTTGTAGTTCTGTCTGTCACTCTCCATGATTTATTCAGTTGTTTTAGTCTTTGAAGAGCAATTGGTAGTCGTCGTTTAATTTCTTTCATTGTGTCACCCTTGTTGGTAATAAATGACCCAAGATATTCGAAATTGTCCATTACCTCCAATCTTTCCTCATTAACATATATTTCTTTCTCCATAGTAGTTTTATCTGTATGCATTATCATTGTCTTTACTATGTTAAGGTATCAGCCACAGTGCTCTACCAATCTCAGTTTCACCTTTCGCTCACATGGGCGTCCCCCTACTCCCCTAGCGGGTGTCCCCCACCGGGCGGCTTAGCCAACCATTGAGCTTCTGGCGGTACTGAACTTTAGTCCTTTAACCACCTAAACCACACATCCTGTTGATTCAATCCACTTATAGTCGCTCAACACGTATTCAGCTAAGTAACCTTAATATTTTCATGTATTTTTTTTGTGTAGTTGTGTGCCGGTTTGTGTGTGTTTGTTCTGTGCTGACGAAGGCTTTAGCCGCAACATCTATCTTGTTTCTTGTAACCGTGTTCTCGTAAAGCTCACAATCTACTTCTCGTTTTTTGGTGATTCATTCATCTCCTTGATAGCGATACTCGACTATGGGACGGTGTAGAGGTTAAACCGGCTCTGACACGTAGTAGGCAATGGAATTGTTTAGTTGCCAACTTTTTGTGTGATAGTTTTAATCATTGTATCGATAGGTATTTTATTGTAATGGAGAACAGCGATTGTAATCCGTGATCATGTGGACTTATATAACGTGTCAGCGGAATAGATGCGTTAACACTTACGCGTTTTGTCAAGTTATTATAATTAATGTCTTACTGTGTTCCTGAAGGATAGAAGGTGAGAGAGAGAGAGAGAGAGAGAGAGGAGAGAAGAGAGAGAGAGAGAAGAGAGAGAGAGAGAGAGAGAGAGAGAGAGAGAGAGAGAGAGAGAGAGACAGAGAGAGAGAGAGAGAGAGAGAGAGAGAAAGAGAGTTAGTTAGTTCGTATAGACCGCCACTCAACCACTCAAGAATATAATAGTCAGCAATCTGATACCATGAGCAGTCAGTAATCATACTAGCCATTACAACTGGTGTTAACCACAGGTAAACATTCGAACCACCATAACACCGGAACTCTCGAGCCATGCACCAATGTCAGAGCGTTATTGATCCACGGCAATCCAGGACATGTGTTCAACCTGACCCTCTGCCGTGACACGCCGGATACTGCCTTTTAGTTCAGTAACCATAAGGAAGGCACTGCACCTGAACATTTCTGTGCAGAATAAAAATTCAACACTGCCAAACATGCCTAATATTAGCAATGCATCGTTGGAGGATTAAAGCATCTGTCATGCGTGTACTATTTGCATGTTTCAGAATAGGTTATACAATGGAGGAAGAATACGATTAAGTTAATTGAAGCATGCATTTACACAGCTCTAGGTCTATTTCATGTTATGTGACTATATAAGCTCTCAGTTTGTATTTTCTTAACGTTTCGTGGTTTGTTCTTGGTGACCGTGAGCTTCCTTAGGTATGTATATCTGGAATCTTGGACATTGTTGTACAATATAGTTTTTTTTAGCACTTCAAACTTTTATAAAGAAGTAAAATTAGAATACAATTAACTATGTGTTTTTTCTCTCTTTTCTTCTTCTTCTTCTTCTTCTTCTTCTTCTTCTTCTTCTTCTTCTTCTTCTTCTTCTTCTTCTTCTTCTTCTTCTTCTTCTTCTTCTTCTTCTTCTTCTTCTTCTTCTTCTTCTTCTTCTTCTTCTTCTTCTTCTTCTTCGTCGTCGTCGTTCTCTTCTTCTTCTTCTTCTTCTTCTTCTTCTTCTTCTTCTTCTTTCTTCTCTTCTTCTTCTTCTTCTTCTTCTTACTTTGTTTTCTTTCCCCCCCCCCCCCCCCCCACCCACTATATACTTTTACAACATAGATGTGTTGAAGAATTACCTGCCTCAGACAACAATAGCATCTTAACTATCAATGGACATTCGTGCGACTGTCAACGGCGCATTGAAGAATTAGAACAATCACTAAAGGCGCTCATTGTCACTGTTTCAACTAATATCGAAGCAAACAACAAGATAAGCAGTGATTACAGTGCTCTCAAGACAGAAGTCGCGCTCCTGCGAGAGGAAAACTTGCTGCTGAGAAAAACAATTCAAGCCTTACAGAATGTGTCCTCAACCGATCCAACAGAAGATGCACGTGATTCCCAAGCAACTGGTTCATCCTTGGGGAATATTGAGGAAGCTCAGTCCCACCCAGAACAGATACCTACTATGAAAACAACTCAACGCGCATAGGAAGATAAACAACAACAAACACATCAATACGCTGAGGAAGATAAACAACAACAAAAAGTCTACCACATAAACGTCAAAATAAGCAATAGGTTTGAAAGGCTTCAAGAAAAATCACTAGAAAACGTACATTGTTATATCATGCTGCCAACGGATAACTCATGTCTACAAGAAACACCGGGAGAAACATGTGGAGGCATAAAGACTGCTGATAATCGTAAATGGATGAAACAACGTGTGATTCGTGCTGACAAACAATATGTACAGACAACACGACCTGATTGTACACACATTATAATAGGCGATTCTTTAATGAAAAGCTTATACAGAGACCGGATGGCCACTTCAGACAAAGACATTGTTTCCTTAATCCCACTGAATGGGGCTGGTTATGACCGGCTAACAGACAAGATGAGTAGGTTGGCTGTAAATTATAACGTTAGAAAGGCAAGCGCCAGCAGAAGTATCAACGACACCTTGAACATCCAACAAATCACAGGGTCTCAACTGCTGGTACTTTTGAACGGATTACGTCACACTTTTCCTAATGCGTATATTTTCTTCTCCTCCATCATATCACCGAGTTATGGACTCCAGCGTCGTCAAGCCGACATAAATAACAAAATTTTGCAGAAGTTCTCTTCTCAAAACAACATACAATTCATCAATAACAGGCCGTATTTCACTTCACAGGGTGGTGCACCAAATAAGAGCCTTTATAAAGATCAAATACATTTGTCTACATTGGGCACCAGCTTGCTCGCCAAAAATATCAAATACCCAGAACGGAAACACGTCGGACACTTTTATCTACTCCACCTGAAACTCAAGTCAGACAACATGCTCCTGTCACATCAAGTACCAATCAAGTACCAATAAGCCAGAAGTGCACAGACCACTCATACCAAAACTCCGAAACACAAACACATAAGTATAAAATATAGAAATTATAAAAATTTCAATCTAGATGTCTTTTTACAAGATTTGCTCAACTCATCTCTGGACTATGTTTACCAGCGTCCTGTCCCAGATGATGCGCTGGATCACTGGCTGAAGACCTTTCTAAGGGTATTCGACAAGCATGTTCCATTTAAGGAAGTTCAAGTTAAACATTACAACCCAGGAGGTAGTTTAAATTATGAGAGACCGGGACAGGGCACATAAAAAATAGAGATCTAACCACGTACTGTAGACGACTGAGAAACAAAGTTCACTATGTTATCCGAAAGGAAAAGAAAAAATATTTAAGAACTTAATAATAGATAAACCAACACTATATATATATATATATATATATATATATATATATATATATATTATATAATATATATATATATATATATATATTCGAAAGCAATGAATACTTGACAAACAAACACAAGTCTTCACAATCATTACCATCAAATCAGGTTACATGTGATAAATTCAGTAGTTCTTTCCATCCGACATAAACCAATTGAAGGCTGCAATACCCACACTCTCCTCGTGACATATCTTTATTATCATCATTTTGTGAGTATAAATATTATAGAGACATTTACTCTAACAAACCGCTAATGACGACACTGAAGTATGTTACTCACCTCAGTAACTAAGAAAAACAACCAAACCCTCATCAGGACTAATGGTATCAGCAATCGGATCCTTCGCTATGCTGCACCGGCGATCTGCGAGTCACTAACTTTATATATAATCAATGTATCACAAAAGTTACTTCCCATCACCTTTAAAATCGCTAAGTGTATCCCCATTTTAAAAATGGGTCATTAGAAGATAGTCTCAAGAGTAATATAGGCCAATTCCCATATTATCCTCACTATCCAACCACTTGAAAAGTACATACACCAAACAACACTAGAACACTTAGTTCACCACAAGCTATAGTTTGACAGTCAGGCATGTTTTTCGGCCAAAATATTCTTGACATACGGCCCTAACAAACATGATAGAAAACTGGCATCAATATTAACAACAATACTCTAAGTGAGCGGCGTTTATAGACTTTAGAAAGCATTCGATATGATAGATCACACTATTTCAATTAAATGTAACTAGCAACAATGAAAGTAAGTTTTAATATAGTGACATTAATACAATCATTTTTATTAGACTGAAAAAATGTCATATCACACAATAATCTTTAAATCTCAAGCCATACTATTATATTGGAGTCCTCAGGAGTCTATACTTGTCCCTCTGTTTGTTTTGCATTTATATAATGATCTTCCCTTACACCTTTCGTCGTTCTGTCTGACGATCAAAACAGCTTATGTTGAGTCTCATTTGCAGACGACTGCAGAATGTATCTACAAACGCTATTGAGCAGGTAATATGCTAGAATCAGCACTTGCAACAGGATATACATAGTGTAGTTAACTGGCGTCATGCTATCCAGCAGCAATTAACATTTCTAAAACTACACGTCTATGTTATAGCAAACCAGAGCAAAGACTTCACACAGTCTCAGCTCGCAGAGAGCGCTTCAGCTGCACATTGTTAGCACGCCTGTAGAAGAGTTAACCGAGCGACAATATGTTGATCAATATGATACCCTCAGCCCCATGTCCATGCGCTCTCGTTAAACAAATAGCCAAAAAAAGTATATCACTTGCCAAAATTACAAGTGTACCGCGACGAAAACACAAGAAAGATATTCTATACTTAAAATATCCAAACACATACATTGTGATTATTGCTCCACAATCGCTGGGATGGATGCTCCAAATCAATAACAAAACGACGCCTGTTCTACTCCAGAAATGCAGTTTAAATTAATGGTGAAAAGCTTACCGACAATTCTAATCTACATAAACGTCTTCAGTTACGTGCCACTCCACAAACGCCTACTATTTAATAAGGCTAAACTAATTCACAAAATCCTATTTCAAAATGCTCAAAGCTAAAAGCTAACCTTTGCCGTTTTTTTTATGATAACTCAAGACATAGCGACCGAATAGATATACTCCATGTCCGTAAACATAGAGGGTAAGACTTTATAATAAATAA
>JACEFZ010007717.1:0-33011 GCA_014155875.1 Cepaea nemoralis | reverse complement strand
TTATTTAAGATATATCTCCAGAGAACACTACTAACTAGGTCCTCTGTCAACTATCAAATTTGGCACACTGACCAATAGCAATAAGACATATCAGTCCCTAACATTGGGGAATATCTTATCTCATGAATAGTTATAACGACAATGCAGGTTATAAATAAATAAATAAACCAATCGCTTTGACACTAACTACAAAAATTGTGTTTAACCCATAAACATCACACTATTTGGTATGAGCCAGCTTCATGGTATGACTCACCGAGTTATCTGGTGCCACTGTGTTGCATGGATGACATGTTCTTCTAGCACTCTGTTCTCTTACACTAAAAAAAAAAAATACCATGTATCTACATGATACTACCCACATGTGTGTTGTATTGTTTGTCCATCAAGAATGATGATGACCATTCATTTTATCCAGTGGGGTTGAGAGAATGGAGCCGTGAGTTCTAAGATGGCTGATAAGGCCTATTTTGGCTCGAAATGTTCTTTGACAATGTGGACAAAGAATGCTTGACGTTTCTGGGGGAGGTTTTTCTGCAGTGGTTTTTCTATTCTGTCTTTTCTTCACAGCTCTTGCAGTCATGGTTGCCTCACTAGTGACTGCACCCTTGCGTAATGATGTACGCCAACAATTTCGGTCTCTGGCTGCAGTCTACCAGGTTTTATGATTAATTCCAAAAGCATTCAGTGATATTTTCAGAGTGTCTTTAAAGCGTTTCCTCTGACCACCTTGGGAGCGTTTACCACAACGCAACTCGCCATAAAAAATTGATTTAGAGAGCCTGTGATCTGGCATGCGAGTCAAGTGACCAGCCCAGCGAATCTGATTCTTCATTAGTAGAGTGTGGATACTGGGCATGGACGCTCTTTCTAGGACTTCAGTGTCTGGGATCTTGTCTTGCCATTTAATCTTCAGTAACTTCCTAAGGCAGACTGTGTGGAAGTGGTTTAATTTCCTAGCGTGTCGCTGATAAACAGTCCAGGTTTCACAAGCATATAGCAGTGTGGATAATACAACTGCTTTGTAGACTTTCAGCTTTGTTTGCAGGCTTATTCCATTTCTGTCCCATACATTCTTGTACAGTCTGCCAAAGGCCGCGCTGGCCTTGGAGATTCTTGCATTCACTTCATCATCAATTGTGGCAGCTTGTGACACAGTGCTGCCAAGATAGGTGAATTTGTCCACAACACTTAGACTATGACCATTCACTTTGATATTCGGCACAGTGTGATTATTCCCTGGAGCTGGCTGGTACATAACTACAGTCTTCTCCAAATTGATATTGAGCCCAAAGTTGGCACAGGCATGTGAGAAAGCTGAACTATTATGTTGCATGTCCGCCTCTGAGTTGGCGTACTAGAGCGCAATCATCAGCAAACAGGAGCTTCTCTGACGGTGTCGCTGTCAATTTTGGTTTTAGCTTTCAGCTTTCTGAGATTGAATAACTTCCCATCCATGCGGTAGTTGATGTCTATTCCAACGTCGTTGTTCTCGAAAGCATTCGTCAACATAGCTGAAAACATGAGGCTGAACAGTATTTGTGCCAGGACACATCCTTGTTTCACTCCATTGGTGACAGGAAAGGGCTCAGACAGATCACCATTTTCCTGGACTCTTGCCTGCATGCCATCATGGAATAGCCGCACTATTTGGACAAACTTTAGTGGACAAACATATTTTGCATAATCTTCCACAGTCCTTCTCTGCTGACTGTATCAAAAGCCTTGGTAAGGTCAATGAAAGTGGAGAACATTTCGCAGTTCTGTTCCTGACATTTCTCTTGCAGCTGCCTTGCAGCGAAAATCATGTCAACTGTCCCATGTTCTTTTCTGAAGCCACATTGACTCTCAGGAAGAAGACCTTGATCGAGATGGGCCGTAAGGCGATTGAGAAGAATTCTGGCGAGTATCTTCCCTACAACTGAAAGCAAGGAGATGCCTCGGTGGTTGTCACAGGATTGGCGGTTTCCTTTACGTTTGTAAAGGTGGACTATTGACGCGTCCTTGAAATCTTGTGGCATGGTCTCGTTCACCCATATGTTGGTAAAGACTTGGTGAATCTGCTCTATCGGGACCGGCCCACCTGCCTTGTATATCTCTGCTGGGATGGAGCCAGGGCCAGGTGCCTTGCCGCTGGAGAGTTGCTGGATGGCTTTGTGTACTTCCACTATGGTTGACATGTCATCAAGTGTCTCATTGGTGGGAACTTGATTAAGGCAGTTGTTGGTTTCATCATCGAAGAAAGAAGTTGCATTTAAGATGTTGCTGAAATGCTCTGCCCGGCGTTGAAGGATTTCTTTCTTATCGACCAATGTTCCCCCATCTGCACTGAGGAGGGGAGCTGTGCCTGCTGATGTAGGACCATATACCACTTTCAGTGAGTGGTAGAAGTTTTTCATATCATGTCTGCCAGCAAAGCCTTGAATTTCATCAGCTTTGCTGCTCAGCCAGGAGTCCCGCATGTGCCGACGTTTCTGCTGCACTAAGCTCTGAATGTTCTTGAAGGCATCGTTTTTTTATGTTGACTTCGGGTCATTCAAATGTTCCCTGGCGGAGAAGATGTTTCTCGGCCAGCAATTGGTTGATGTCTTCGGAATTTTCATCAAACCAGTTTTTATGCTTTCGGGGGGTTTGCCCAGTATTTCCATAGCAGTGTTGTAAATTATGTCCTTTAGGGCTCTCCACTCTGTTTCTGTATCCTGTTTAGCTGCAGCATTGGGCTTGAGGGGGTCTTCCAGCATATTTTCAAACGACAGCTGCATTTTCTTGCTGTTTAGGTAGGTGATATTTAGTTGTTTTTTTTTTGTTTTTTTTTTGCATTTTCACCTCTTGAGGACGCCGTGGTGGTTTGATGTGAATGTTTATTTTCGAGATGATGAGACGATGGTCTGTCCAACATTCGGCATCACACATGGATTTTGTCACCCGAACGTCTTGTCTGTCACTCCTCCTGATGATGACATAGTCAATGCGGTGCCAGTGTTTCGATCGAGGGTGCATCCACGATGTCCTATTTCTCATGGGGAGACGGAAAATTGTGTTGGTAATCAGGAGATCGTGTTCGGCACATGTCTGAAGAAGGAGGAGTCCATTGCTGTTACAATTTCCGAATCCGTGCTTTCCAATAATGCCACACCAAGAGGTGGTGTCCGTGCCTACTCTGGCATTGAAATCCCCAAGGAGTGTAAGTTTGTCTCCTTTGGGAACAGATGTTAATACATTGTGCAGGTCCTCATAGAACTTGTTCTTGACATCATCTTCATTGGTCATAGTTGGTGCGTAGATACTCACAATGGTTGCATGCTTCCTTCCATTCAGCAAGGTCAATTTAATTGTCACGAGCCTGTCGTTTATAGCCTTTGGAAATCCAGCTAGTGTGCCGACCAGGGCCGACTTAATGGCAAATCCCACGCCGGATTGGCGTCTTTTCTCCCTTTTCCTTCCACTCCAGAAAAATGTGTAGCCGGCACCTATTTCACAGATTTGGCCTTCTTCTGCTAGTCGTGTCTTGTTCAAGGCTGCAATGTCGATGTTGTACCTGCCCAGCTCTCTCCCAATCAGTGCTGTTCGTCTCTCTGGACCCGACGCGCCATCTCTGTCAAGTAGGGTGCGTACATTCCAAGTTCCGATTGTTAAGGGAATATGGTTTGCTCTTTTAGCTTTACCTGTTTTTTCTTTCTTTGCATGTCGACCGCAGTTTAGGGTTCCCACCAACCGCGGCTAGCTGGTTAGGTAGTGTCAGAAAAATGGGAAATGAACTGAGACAGGGAAACTGGCAACGAATCTTGGTTTGGTGGACCGCGATGAGAGCGACGTACTCGAGGCGTTATGGTGACCTTTACAGTATAGTGTAACACCGATAGAAACAGAATCAGCAGGCCAAGTCCAGAAATCACTCTAACAATGATCACGCCAAGTCCATATATTATTTCAGCAATCATCAAGCCAAGTCCAGATATCACTCCAACAATCTTCAAGCCAAGTCCAGATATCACATTAACAATCAACAGGACAAGATCAGATATCACTCTAACAATCATCAGGCCAAGACGAGATTTCACTCAAACAATCAACTTGATGATCTGGACTTCGCCGACGACATTGCTCTTCTGTCACACACGTGGTCACATGCAGGGGAAAATCTTCACCATCATCTTGCACCATACCGATAAGCGTGGACGGTCACGTTTCGACATCTCGCACGATCACCAGAGTCGTGGCTCAGCTCTATGTTTTGTCTCGACCATATCGCGTGTCCAAGTCATCAATGTATTTACTTCTCTGCCTTTCCCTTGTTATTTTCCCCTCAAACGTGTCACCAAGTTATCTAGTGTTTATTTATTTTCATAACGTGTCTAAATAACTGTGACTAAGTATAATTTCTCTAATCTTTTTACGAGTTTTATTTGTAAACTAGTCGCAGTAACAGGAGGCAGTACGAGGCTGCCATTCGACTCACAAAAAGCGACAAAGCGCAACTGGAAGACCAACTGAAGGACCTGAGATCACACACTGTTCAAAAACATGCAGGAAGAAAATGACAAGACGCAAGGAACACAGATAACAGCCGTTCAGCGCATCCTGGACGAATTTAAGCAAGTTCAGCAGAAGTTAGAGCAGGATGTCGCTCGAATGGCTGTATAATACGCGAGATAGAAGAAACTATGAAAGATTCAAGAAACAACAGAAAAGACAGAAGAAACCCAAAAACAGATCCAAACAACAAGAGAATACATAGAACTTCTAAAGTTTTACAAAACATAAAAAGAAGAAGCAGAGCCAAAAGCCCAGACAGAAGAAGTCTCAACAGATGAAGAAATAGAACCGGGTGAAAACGGCTACCCAATTGAAGCCGCATGGGCTAGGATACAGTCTCGCTCTCCACCAAAAACGAACCACCAAGCCGCCCACGTATTACACAATCAAGAAATATTGAGAAGATTTGAAGACAATCCAGGCCGGGAAAAGAGGTGGAACACCAGGAGAGACGACAACTGGTAAAACTCCCTGAAGGAAACAGCACCATATGACGGAGTGGGTAGACAATTACTCCAGGCCTTTTCAAGTGTGCGACTCTGTCCAGACATGAAAAACCTCATCAAGAAAGCAACGAACACAATCAACCCATCAGAAGCCGGGAAGCTGACAACCATCCATCATGTGCCATGGGCCGTCATGTTCTGCCATCTCACTCGATCACCAGAGTTGTGTATCAGCTCCGTGTTTCTGTCTCGACCATGCCACAAGGCCAAGCTATCCAGGTAATTGCATCTAGGTCTTCCCCTTGGTCTTACCAGTTGTCACCAAGTTCTCCAAATCATTTCTTTTCATACCATGCCCAAAAGCTGACAACAAGCAGTCAAATCTACGAAAGACAAACCACAAGCTACACCATAAGGGCCCCAATTATAGCCAATTCGAAAATTCGAAGGCTGAAAGGGGGTAATCGTAACAAAAACTGGATTGAATTGAGTTCGATAAAACACTCTACAGTGTACCAAGAGGTGAGGAACACACGCTGGCACTGGGTAAGGCACACACTGAGAAAACCTGAGGACAATAAAACTATAAACTTTCTTGTGTGGAACCCAAGGGGACAAACAACATAGCGGGAGGCATAAACACATACGAGTAAGAGCGTTAAAGAAAACGGTGGTTTCTATTGGGAGGACATGGAGGGAGATGCAGGAGATAACACGAGACAGAACGACTGTGCGTGTTTGGTTGAGGACATATGCCCCTTTGGGGGATAAAAGGCAAACCAAGAAGAAGACAAAGTTAATGACAAGCAATCAACGTTAAACATGCGTGGCTTGGTTGTCAGCATGAATGTTGTTGCTACACGACGTGTAGGGAAACTGTAGGTATGGAAGATTATTGTGTAGAGATGAATGTTGAGAATATCGTGGGCAGAGAGGAAAACAAATGCTTTGGTATTAGCTGCTGCTGACAATAATATGTCACTCGTCGAATATGTAATTAAAAGAATGTAATGCATCGGGTACATCAATAGAAGAAGTGAACTAAAGCAATCAGCTTCCCTCCCCTTGTAGTCCAGTAATGTAGTGTTGGAGACCATTTCCAACGCTGTGTGTCTCATGTACTGCCAATAATGTATATATTGACCTTCACCCACGCCACCATGTCACACTTTCCTTCATCTTCACTCTTCGTCCCCCTGTGCTTCTCATCTCCTTCAATTTTCCCCTCGAGACGACATGATTGAGCTTTCCTCTTCTCGTGAGATGTTCAGAAAAGTTGAATAATCTACTTCTGATGCGAGTAATTAGTTCTGTTCGTGAATTAACTTCTCTTATGAATTCATTTCACTTTGGATCAGTCCACTGTGTTTTCATCAATCTTCTATAAAACGACACCTCTGTATTCCAGATAATTTCTCACTTTCTGATAATTAACCATTATTCACTTCCATACATCATAATGGGGCCAACATAGCTCTAAAGAATTATTTTCATCACTTCGATTTACCCAGATAAATTGCACATAATATTAGCCATATGTGGGGCAATATCGGGCGAGAGAGGCAGAACTACAGAGAGAAAGTTGAGTTGAGTTGAGTTAAGAACCGACATCATTGCACTCAGGACATTTCCATACGTGCACCGTCCCCTCGTTCAACAGCCAGCGAAGAGTCATACTACTAATCGTTCTCACCGCTATCTGATTAAAAGTTCTCCTGATCTTCCCTCTCACTTTTGAGATTCAGAACCCCTGCCGATCCCCCGCAATCTCATTCTTTCCACATATGGTTTCAACATAACCCATATGTGGAAACAAAAACAGAGAGGAATATGTATGCAGAATGCGTATACTAAGGTATGTATAACACTTATGCAGTTGTATGTAGTAAACTTATATAATTACACGTAGGCAGCTTATAAAGATGTATGTAGAAAGCGTATATAGATGTATGTAGACAGCTTATAGAAATGTGCTTGGCCAGCTTATATAGATGTATACAGACAGCTTATGGGGATGTACGTAGTAAGCTTATCAAGATGTATCTATACAGCTTATATAGATGTAAGCAGAAAGCGTGTATGGATGTATGTAGAATGCTTGGAGAGATTTATGTAGAAGATTTATAGTGATGTACGTAGAAAGCTTATCGAGATTTATGTAGGAAGCTTAAAGATGTATGTAGAACGCTTATATAGGTGTATGTAGAAAGCTTATAGAGAAGTATGCAGAAAGCTTATAGAGATGTATATATATATATATATATATATATATATATATATATATATATATATATATATATATATATATATACAGCTTTTAAAGATGTATTACACAGTTTATAGAGCTGTGCAATACATAATAATGTCAATAACAGCAATTGTCATTCAAATGAAGGTGACAAATGGGTGCCACCATTCATTATGACAGATGTCTCTTCCAGATCGTTCATTGGCACCTTTCCGTCTTGACAGACGATAGTTTGGTACATAGTGCTTCAAAAGGGCTTAATATCTACAACCCATTGTGGTGCCGAATGTGGCTGATAAGGCCAATTCTTGCTGTAAATGTTTGTCCACAGTGGATGCATGTGAAAACATGTTCATTTCAACCATCATGCACTATTTCGCGTCTCAAGCTCTGTGTGTGCTTTATCTGCAAGCATTTTCTCCTTTGTCTTTATTCCATTTCTGATAGTAGATCAGGTACCTGTCTATCTGTTTGTTTGTAAGTATGCAATATTATCTGCGTTAAATTAACGGTGAAAAATTTACCGACAATTCTAATCTACTTGAACGTCTTCAGTTACTACTCCAATCTACCTTTGGCCATTGTTCAAATATAATGCAAGACATAGCGAACGACTAAATAAACTTCATGTCCTTAAACCTAGGATAGACTTACATTAAAGGAAAAAAAAGATCGGTATACTCTGCCGCTCAGTTGTGGAACAATATTCCAAAAGAAATCAAAGACACCACCAATCATTATACATACAATCGCAATCTGTTTGAACACTACCTCAGTACAGACTGCATACCCCCCTAAAATAAAATAAAAAATAATAACGGAAAATTATCTGAAATGACATTTAGCCAACAAACATTCCCATATGTATGGTACGTTACGCCTTTCTTAGGTGTTTATAATGCCCACGTTAAACGTTGCTCCAGTGAGTCATGTATTATTTATTATTTTTCATTCGTTGTCATGCGGGTTGTTCTTTTATTGTCTAATATTTGCTTCATCAGTGATGTTGAATGAAGTAATGTATGACAGGAAATAGAGAAGAAGGGAAGAATGTCAGACGAGCCAGCGTGACAAATTCTGAACCCTTTGAAAATAAAGTGCGTTCGTTCGTTCGTTCGTTCGTTCGTTCTTCTTCTTCTTCTTCTTCTTCTTCTTCTTCTTCTTCTTCTTCTTCTTCTTCTTCTTCTTCTTCTTCTTCTTCTTCTTCTTCTTCTTCTTCTTCTTCTGCGCCAAATGTCACGTTCACATAGCCACACAAACTGACAATTATCTAGTGGCAAAAACAGAAAAGCATTTGAATTGCATGCATGTCAGATAAAACACAGCCGCCGTCCATTCACATGGGTCGATCTGTGGGTCATACAGTAACGATCGCATTTAATGTCAGCGGGTTATACAATCTGAGTAGTTGCCAGTGCGCGTCTGTTTGATGTGCCCATCTAGAATGAACTCCAGTGGTTTTTATCTATTTGTAAACTAAACTACTTCGATCAGCCACTCACGGCACCTTTCAAGAAGTGAATATATTTCCTATGTCACGATCACATCAATCAATATTTCTGTTATTACATTGAATATATTTCCTATTTCACGGTCATATCAACCAGTATGACTATTATTGCATTGAATATATTTCCCACTTCGCATCGATTCAATCACATAGTACTATTACTGTATATATGTAATGTTTCACCGATGACGGACGCTGGCAAAACGATAAAATAATAAAATAAAATAAAATAACATAAAAAATAACAGTACGTACTGTGCAAGCTGCTGGTGTAACTAATAATTTTCACTTCAATACTGCTTGTCGTGTGTTTATGTTTTGTTGGAAATATGTCGGTCTTTGGTAACAATGTTGTCAACATGTCAGAACGATCCATAGAGACATGCAGGCTGGCAAATAGACACGTTGACAAACATGCAAGCAGACAAACAGATAGACAGACATGAAAGCAATCAGACTAACGATCACAAACACAGATATACATGTGGGTAGACAGAATGATGGGTGGCGGGGTAGGGGTATTCTCTATCTAAGGAGAGGTATTGTGCCTCCTTCCCTCCGCTAGACTACGGGACACTCTTGGGAAATGGGGAGTACTCGTTTAGCTCCCTGATTAGGGTTACGTGAAGCCATGGGTACAGGTGGTGGATGAAGTTGAAGAGCAGCCAACATATAGCAGTAGGTTATGGTCTCCAGCTTCACGAAGGTAGACAGAGGATCTCTTATCTTTGGGAGACAATGGCTACGGTCATCGACCAGTATGGTCACTGCTAGGAACGAAAGCAATGGCAAACTACCTTCTTTACAGATGTCAAGAATATCAAGTACTGCAGTCTTATCTATAATTAAAGAAACGGAGTAAATGGGTGCTCAATAGGAGCAGCTTCGCCCGGTAGGGGTAGTCATGTGCACCAGGTGACGCCAGACCGTCATCAGGCGACTGTGTGCATAAGAATATCAACATTTAAAGTAGGAACTTGGAATGTAAGAACTATGAAAGAGGATGAAAAATTTGATAACATTACGAATTAAATGAGAAGAGTATATATTAACCTGTTAGGTATATGTGAGACCGTTTGGACATGAATTGGTATTATAACATCTGAGGAATATAGAATAATCTATTCTGGTGGAGAGAAACAACAGCGAGGAGTAGCAATTATAATGGATACAGAGAGAGCAAAATCGATCAAAGGATATCGGACTGTATCAGACAAGAGTGTTACTGGTAAAGTTGAGTGGAAGTCCTTCAGATGTCAACGTCATTCAAGTTTATGCACCAACAGCAGACAGTAGTGATGATATCATTGATGAATTTTATAATGATTTCGAGAAAGCCTTCAAGACATGCAAGAATTCTGATGTAAATATCATAATGGGTGACTTGAATTCTAAAAGTTGGAAATCAACAGGACAGATGAATAGTAAGCAAGTATGGACTAGGGCATGGGTCACCAAACTACGGCCTCGGGTCGGATTCGGCACGCGGCGTCATGTCATCCGGCCAGCCGACGGTACCCAAACTTGCTTAATATAACGTATTGAACACGAGAGGTTGTGATACAATTTAAATATAAATACTAAATTTACAATAATATGATATCTTCACACATACGGAGACCTCCTGGCTGCTATGTGTCTTAAATTTACAATTTACAATTATAAATTATAGTATCTAGATTTTCCTGTTTATGGTAATGTCTGCTTATTTCGAGCCATCCCGTCCTTCCCCCGGCTCATGGTAGCGACGCCTACGCTCTGACGTTACCATGGTTTCCATGGCAACACACATACACACACGCGGGCATCTTTCCCTCCCTCAGATGCGCCCGGCTGTCAACATAGGTCCGATGCTCCGTATTTACTAGGTATGTGAAAAGGATTTCTTTGTTTCACAGTGATAGGTAAGTGAACTACTAATGTGAATAGAGGCAATAAAGTAACAAACGTAGCATAACAATGTCACAGAAGCTCTGTGTTATTGCACCTCACATGACAGATCCTACCTGGCTGTCAAAGTTGTCATGGTTGGTCGACATCACATCCTACATAAATGAACTGAATTTGAAACTTCGTGGAAAGAATAACCTCGTCTGTGATGTCTACAGAATCATCAAAAGATTCACTGTTTGAAGCACAACTGGAAGGAGAAAACTGTTCTCATTTTCATAGCTACAAAGATTTTTGCGCTACAATCGCCGAAGATGTCAACCTCTGTTTTTTTTTTAAAAAGAAAATTATTCGTGACTAGAAAAAGCATATTTTGGAGAGATTTTCAGATCTTCACAGAATTGAGAATGGCATTCTTCTGTTCCAGAATCCGTTAGAAACAGTTGGAGCTCATTGATTTCAAGCAAATGGCTTGTTGAAAGAGAAGCACAGAGAAAGAAAACTTGTAAAATGTTGCCGCTTCTTACCTGATGTTGAGTTTCTAAAACTGAAGTAATTTGCCAATGGTATGGCACCAGAATTTGGAACAACTTATTTCTGTGAGCAAACATGGTCACAAATGAAGTATGTGAAGTCAATACATCGAACGAGATTGACTGATTGAAAGCAATTCTCTTGATTGGATGCAGCAATTCGAATCCAAACATTGATGATATCTTGAAAGCAAAGTTTCTGTTTCACAAATCTCACTAACCTTTTGTTGCTGCTTTGTTTGTGAGATTCGGATATGTGCACACTAGGTCTGATGTAACTATCTTTTCGCTAACGTCGCCTTCTTTGATATTTTTTTAGTAAATAAATATGTTGGTGTTTTTTGTTTTTTGTGCATTGCACGAAACTCATCCATGATTAACTTATTTTTTGGTCTTTTTTTTTTTGCCAGAGCTTTCGTTGTGGCTTGCAAGTATGGTTTGAGTTAGTTGCATATCCTTTACAGGACATTTGCAGTTTTGACAATTTACGTTCAGTAGTTTTCCATTGCTTTTTGAACGACCGGCACCCATACCATTACGTAAAAAACCAGCCCAACGGTGCCAAATCGCGCGTAGCTTTGTTTCGAGCGCGGGTATACAGGACTACGAACCGCGTCTGTATGACCTTCGCCACGGAGACCGGCGCAAGTAGTGTGCAGAATGAGTATCCGGCCCGCCATCGTAATTTTGTCAGTTATTCGGCCCGCCGTGAAAAAAAAGTTTGGTGACTCCTGGACTAGGAGAACAGAATGAAAGAGGTAGCAGATTTGTACAGTGGGCAACACCTGGTATCAACAGCACCCAAGGAGATTATGGACATGGAGGAGTCCTGACCATAAGATCAGAAATCAGATTGATTACATTCTCATCAACAGAAGATGTCGAAATGCCTTAAAAATTGCAAAACCTATACCAAGCGCAGAATGCTACAGCGGCCATAGATTAATCTGAAGCAATTTACATATAAAATTACAGAAAGTTAAAAATTTACGAAAGAAACACAAAATTTGATCTACAGCCACCGAAGAGCGAGGAAATAACAGATAAATTAAACGTAGAGGTAAAGAACAGATTCGATGCATGTCCTATATGGAAATGTTATTTCAGGACGTCAGTGACCAAAGGGAAATACTACTGACATCAGTCAACCAAGCTGCAGAAACAGCTATCCCAATAATAAAGGTAATAGGACGCAAGAAATGGATTACATCTGCAGTGTGTACCTAACGATATGCAGCAAAATATGCCAGGCAATAAATCGTACAATCTATGGTTTGTGTCTTCGTTATTCACATTCACTACGGGAAAACAGTGTTTTGATTGCTAGAGTGATATCTGGACTTGGCCTGATCATTATTAGAGTGATATCTAGACATGACCTGATAATTGTTAGACTGATATCTGGACTTGGCCTGATAATTGTTAGACTGATATCTGGACTTGGCCTGATAATTGTATGAAAGATATCTGGACCTGGCTTGATCTTTGTTGGAGTGATATCTTGAATTGACCTGATGATTGTTAGAGTGATATCTGGACTTGTCCTTATGATTGTTAGAATGATATATGGTTTTGGCCTGATGGTTGTCAGAGTGATATGTGGACTTGGCCTAATAACTGTTAGAATGATATCTGGACTTGGCTTGATGATTGTTGGAATGATATGTGGGCTTGGCCTGATGATTCTGTTTCTATCGATGTTACACTATATTGTAAAGATCACCATCAAGTCTCAAATACGTCGCTCTCATCGCGGTCCACCAAACCAATCTTCGATGCCAGTTTCCCTTCCTCAGTGCATTTCCCATTGTTTCCTCAATGTCACGTGTCCGTTTCCATTCCCAAGTTGTGCTCACTTTTCCGTGTCCGTATTCAGTTCCAAGTTGTGCTCAAATCCCATATATTATAGACCAAACCGCAGTCGATGGGTGATGTTATAAAAATCAGGTAGACTTTAATTCCCGTGACATTTCCTGGAATTCATTTCCTGCTGGGTCGATCAGTATCCAGGTCATTTAAAAATACAAATCCTCATCGATGGGGATCGAACACATAGCCACCAAGCCAGCGGCCAAGTGTTCTATCCACTGCGACACCGCGGACATTATTTATTAGCGTGCGAGACACAAATATGTACATAATGACAATTGTAAATAGGTTCATAAATTGCCAATTCTAGCTATGGGACTTTTATAAAAAAGTAATTCAAAGGCCTGCGGACTTTCGTACTCATTTTATTTTAACGAAAAGTTACATCTATCGCATCATAGGTTCATTACGTTCATGAGTTAAGAAGGACACTACTATATGTATATATACAGCATACACTACTGTTAGTCAAACATCGCTACCAACAGAAAGTCATGTTTAATCAACTGGCGGTCATGAAGTCCGTACTTGTGCTGACGTTTCTGTGTTTGATTGGCGTTACCAGCGTCTCCGGTGAGTCTTCTTCTTATTTTTCTTTCACTCCATATCCAGGGCCTCAAACAACTCACGTCAAGACACTCTAACCTTAGTTATCCCATGCCGCTCTGTCAAAATCCTCAAAAATGTATTCATTTCTATTCTTACTTATCTTCTTCGTGTGTTTTAGGTCTTCCCGTATTTATTTTCCCCTTATGGTTCAAGACAAAGGTCATGCTAGTTATAGCATTGTATTGTTTTTTTCAGTGTATGTACCATCCGGGTCTCCAAGATGTGGAATGCGCATGGACCCGCAGCCAGTAGGGTTGGGATCGGATAGCCTCTCCCAGGAGGGGTGAAAAGTGAAAATTAATAGCCTGCCGATGATAGGCAGACTACACAAGTCAACCCCACCTACACATGGCGCAGACCGGGAAACCATGACCGCGAGGTCATGGGCTAGCGGGACTGTGGCTCGCCACAGGGAATAGACTTCCTGTGGTCAGATTTGTGTCCTAAACGTGCGACTGGCCTAGCAAGCGGGCAGGGAATCTTCATACTACTCGTAGAAAAACTAAGAAGTATAAACGGACTGACCCAAACGGATATCGACCTAGCAATGTTAATGGACTATAAGATAGATCAGCGACTCAAAAAATAGGCACAATGAACGTCTGCGGTTTCAGTAGCAAAGAAGAAGAGCTAATAGAAGCAATGGAAGAGAGGAAAATTGGAATGATGGGAATAGCGGACACCAGAACAAAGGGGAAAGGATGCAAGGAGATCCACAACAGTGACACGGTTATCTACTCTGGAGTAGAACAGCAAGAAAGGGTAAGACATGGTGTGGGAATAGTCATTCGAACCACGGCTAGCAAAAGGAATACTAGAAATAAAATATATATCAGAAAGAATAATAACAGTGAGAATAAAAGCACAAACAATTACAACATATGTACATATATACGCACTATGTTATACAAATCAAATCAACTTTATTTTAAAACGGTCACAAATTGGGCACGCAGGCCCGTCTTACATTCGGACCTTGCAATGACTCATCTTTCGTCTATCAAGAGCATTATACATTCACATAGGAAGAAAAATATACAAACATACAAACAAACATAAGCAAGAATGCGAGGAATTCTACGAAGACATATGTGGGATGTGGATTTTAACCTAAGAGAATATTTTGTTAAAAGTGTCTAGGGGGTTAGTTGATTCTCTGGTCACTGATAGAATGCAAGGTGATCAGGGATATTTATCACAAACACCAGGAGAAAACACTTCAATCCTTGAAACAATGTTATCTGTGTGTAGGTTTCCCTTCCTACGTCATCACCCTTTAAATTTTCTATAGTGTTAAAGGATGTTGATTGTTTACAACATAGAAACAACCACTGTTGAACAAACATCAACACAATTGATGGAGACATCAACATTTTTGGACAAACAGTTCAGGTATTAAATCAAGATCTGTAGTAACATAAATTTTTGAAATGACCACACTGCATTTTCAGAACAGGCATGGGAATGATTTGCATTATCAAAACATATTAATCCCATTGTCCCAAGAAAAAACACTGTTATTACAAACACAACAACCACAAAATGGGTTCTACTCTCCTTGACCCACCTTACATAATTAAGGCAAACAAGGATCTAAGTACATAAACCCAACATATAAAATAGTTGTTTCTGACACCCTTTACAATTCTCATATTTAAAAATAATGAGATGGTATCAAAATACTCAACTTTACCATAACCACCATTTGGTTATACCTCATTACCAAAAAAAAAAACAACAACACTACTGATCTTATAAATCCATGGCATAGAAAAAACACATGTAAAAGTCACTAGTTCTAATAATTAAACTAATTATTTCATTACAGTCTATTTCCTTAGATGTTGCTGTCGAGTATTATTCTCCAGTGCGAAGCAGATAATGTCCATATTTATTCGGGCAGAAATATGTGTACTCGCAGTCATGTTCTACTTACATTATGTCCACTGAAGCTGGCTGGTGAATATTTATAATCCATAATCCTGAATAGAATTATACACAAGCACATATTCCCTAACTGGGGCTGAATTCAAGAATCTACTGAGTGGCTCGGTGCCATTGTGAAATTGAGGCTTGGGTTGGCCATACCTTCAGGATATGCATCTTGAGTCTTGGACCAAGGGGCTTCCTATATCACCATATCCGATGAAAAGGATGCCTACCTTTCAGCTTCTCGGCTTCTAATATCCGAATCCCAATTATGTTCCCACAGATTTTTCATCCACCTAGTCACCAGTCTATAATCTATTCCAGTTGATGGCATTTAGGCTGACATGGGACCAGCAAAGAGTTCTGATTCAGTATTTTCATTTCAGTGTAGGCATACAATGCTGGGAGTCATTTATTTGTTTCATCTGGAAATATTTCCAGGATTTATCTGCTGCAGGCATGGAACTTAAGAATATTAATTCCAACACACAACTAGGAGTTGCTAACAATCAGATAATTCTTTTAGTTGCATGCGTAGAGGCATTTACTCCACTAGCTTCTTTCATATTGTCTTCTTGATGGTGTTCAGGTCTTAGATCTCAAGTGGATCTTGTTTCTTCTCAGGGTGTTTCAGATTTTGGAACCTTGAGGTAATCTGGTGTAGTTATGTTTCATAGGATCTTAAGGTGGTACCTTAGTTGTACTGGCTTATGTTGTTTCAATGTCTCTTCCCATTTGTTTGAGTTGGTGTCCGTATCTAGAACTTGGTGTTGAGTGTCTGGAACCTTATGTTTGACATTTGCGGATGTGAGACTTTTTTTCGAAGACTTATCCATTGTTGAATATCAACTTGGTAATCCACCCAACAGTGGAAGGGTTCTCACTGTTGCTAGGTTTAGTAACTGGTAGGATGTGCCTATATTTTCACTGATGTTGCTAAGTGATGAGGCTTCAGGTGGTGCTTCTCAGAAGTAAAGCAGAAGATACCTGTTGTCAGTTACTCTGTAGATCTTTATCTTTGTGGTGTGTTAGATACTGATGTCCATCCTGGATATTCCTACTGAAGTAGAACTTCATCAATCACGCAGTCAGTTGTCTTCGAAATTGTCTGTTGCTGGCTATGACAGCTAATAAGTGCAGCAGTAAACATTGAGATATTGGTCCAGACTGTTTATGACCGGTTGCCATTTTCACTTTCTCCTGGCTTTTCACCCTGTTTCCAGTTGATAGTGAAGCAATGCAGTCCCACAAATCCACCACTCGCTATTGTCTATAGAAGTGGATGACAAAGAATACAACACGAGCATTAACCTACTGTCGTATGGTAACATGGTTACAACACAATTACAAACAAAAAAGAGAGAAGGTGAAAGGAGTGGGTTTTCAAGTTCCATGTCCCTCATTGCTTGTTGTAGAGCTTTCCTAGCTCTGATAGTGAGTGAGGTATCTTTCCACTCTATATTTTGCTCTGAGATTGTTAATGGGAACTATTTGAAGAGCGAAGCCATTCTGTCCATCCAAACGTGTTGATATTGCCTATCTCGTACTTGAAGAAAATAACCCATTCATAGGCTATTTTGTTTCCTTTCCTTCACTATAATCAGCATTCGGCCAAGGCTATTCAACAGGTTCTTCGTGTGTACTGACATATTCAAGGATTCTTATATCACCATCAGTATGTCCCCAGGGGTAACATTAAAATGTGTAATTCCCACAGTAAAGAGTAACAATCAGGACATAATATAATTCTCATAACAGAGACAACCATCATGTACATTTCTCTAATATTAAGTACATGATAATCATAATAATGATATTAATCATAAAACTTAATGCCGGAGCCAATGGTTTTGGATTACTTCATGTGATAATCCATAAAGTAGATTATTCTTCCCTCTTCGAAGAGTTATTTATCAGAAATTACTTATGCCGCATGTTCTAGTCTTCTGAATATTGCAAGCATTTTAGGAACATCAATCATCGCTTCTGCCCCTACCACAGCGAGGTGATGCGGATTGCAGGCATTTCATACCAGAACATCCCAATGTATATCATGCGTTTACTTTCATTGTTCTTGAAATTATATTCTCAAACATGGCAATTTCCTGGCATCTTTATGAAAATATTACATGTCTATCACCCCTCTGGGCGGTTACTAATATGTTAACAAGAAGTTTGTACCAGAATTCGGCACCAGAGTTCGAGTTACAGATTAGCAATTACACATTTAAACAAAATGAACTGAGTCCATGATATGCGTCCGCATGGATAAAAAGTCTCCTGAAATGTCCTTAACAGTGAATTTACATAGGGTATACATACTACATAGGATATTTACAGATCCAGCGATAATTAGATATAGTTTCACAATGCTTAGTAGAGGTTTTAACATAGGAATTAGAAATTGTAAAAGCATAGGAAAAATTACAGCGTGGTGCAAATCTTGCGCCTCAGTAGTAAAATTAATCAGAATCTAGTTCACAAGAATTGTTGATTTAACATTTTAAACAATTCTTAATTAAACACAATGGTATATATACCTTACAAAAATAGAGAGACATTTCATATGAGATTATTTGCTGAATTTCTTTTTCCAGTATATTTAGTCTGGCGTTAGGAACTGGATAAAGTCACAGAGTACTCCTACATGGGTTATTAAGAAATCTACTCCTACATGGGTTATTAAGAAATCTAACATCTGCATTTTGATGATTCTGGGTTTTGTGAGTCCACTCCCCTCAGATTCTTTTCCCAGCAGAAAGTCATTTCTCTCCTTGTAGTTCCCTATGGTCTACGTGTGTAACCACTGCTAACGTAAGTGTGACTAGTTGCGATTGATAACACCTTGATTTCTCTCTCATTAGATTATCAATCTTGAGATTATGTTAAAACAGAGGTTAATTCAGCGTCTACTGATAGCATATTAAACATCGCCCATCTCCCTGTAAGTTAGGCGTTAGTTTTAACTCTAGATCTGATATTTACAGGAGGCTAGAGATGGTCCCTGTTTCATTTTTCATCCAACACATATGGGTTGGGTTTTTAGTCGAGTTATGGGATTTTCCCGATCTGTTTTAGTAACTACCGGTTAGAGTTGTGTCCCTTTCTCTTTTGGGTTTTCCCCGGAGAATCTTGTTATAAAATGTAAACAAAGGCCTCACTTTTCCAGATTTCCGTTCTGAATCGAATTTTACGGGGAACATGAATCTGCCAGACTTAGGTAATTCTGAGCTTACTCTGCTGCTTTTCCTTCTAATCGAGATCTATTAGACAGCCAGAATCTTTATTAGTAATTCTAACCTGATCTGTTTGAGTTTCACTCTGTATTTGTTGCTTTGGTGTTGAATTACGAGCAATTTTGCGTCGTTTAACGCAAATCGATCATCGTCTGCATCCCTTTAGGTTTTAGACTATTTTCAACATGGCAACATACATTGATATGTAGGATCAGACCTACTGTCTCCTCTACTTGATATAATCAGTCAAGTGAGAAAGTAAAAGCCCTTTTAAGGTTCCTGTTTATAGTCTTCCATACAGTCAAGTTGTTGGTTCACTTCCAGTTATGGATGTGGATTACTAGTCCTTGTAAAAATACTGGTACATATGTAGATCCCTCTCATACTGGCGTTTCCTTAGTTGTTTCCTCAAGGTAACATGTAAGGTACTCTTCTCTGAACTGATATATTTATTTTACTAGCGGGATTCCTGATTGAATTCCTAATCTAGTAAATATCAAGCAATTTTTCAGCTATATGCTCCAATTTACTTTGCTTTTACACAGCTATATTCCATTCTTCTAGCATGGGTTAGCTGTATAAGTCTTAGGCGTATCCTGTCTCTTCACCGTCAAGAGGTCTGTATTTTTATAAACAGCATCTATTTTAAGAGTTGTGTATTGAATGGGCTGCTTCTACTGATTAATATCAGTTATTGAAGCTCATCTCTGTCAGTCTGGATCTGCTTTCACATATTTAATGCTGGCATATCATCCAAATCTTTAATGAGATGTAGAAATCTTTTTCGACTTCCGATTGATTTCTGATTCATCTACCTATTAGTTGGCTTCGAGCTTTATCTAGAATTTGGTTACTCGGTTATATTAAAGAAAATGCAATTGAGTCGCGCGCCTCTTTTGTACTACTTATTTTGCTCCTTTTCATTCTTCCCTTATGAGAAGATTAATGTTAGTAAGCCAATTTATGAAAAACTTTACGTAAGCTATTCGCTAACTAAAGCTGTTTCTATCCTATTTAATGAGGACTTGTCATAGTGAACATTTCACTTAATGAGGATTAAATTGGAAATTCCAATTTCTTAGGGTATTCTTCATTTACCTCCTACATACCTATACGGTCTGTTTCCGCTACCATTAATAATGCAATCGGGGTGGCTAATTTAAAGAAATGCATTATATTCCTTTGGGTCATTAAGTGAGTTGATCAGGCTCACTTAATTCACCAGGTGAATATTCTGGTTGACCCTTATTATTAACATATGGACCATCTGAGTTAGTTATTAGTACTACTCCTATCACCGGTGAGGTAGAATAAGTGCCTGTATGACTTTTCTTCCTAAGTATCCATCAGTTATTCACTTTACTTACTACCGGTGTTGTCGAACATGTTATGTTATATGAAAGAGGATTAAATTAGGGTGACCCTAAATACTGTAAATTCTTACAATATTCCTTCTCTACATTTAACCATGTCAACATTTTGCAAGTGGTGGTTTTGGCCTTAACATTAGTCTATTTCATTTTGTTACTGCTATTTTCCCCTGGTTTAAATTCATCTCCCAGGTATTACGTACTACTCCAACGAATCATTTTTTGTTGATTAATTTTTTCCCTTAAAAAAAATTTACTGGATATTTAACTTATTTGTTCTAATCATCTATACAATTGTCAATCATTCTCTGCTGCCTTGGTAATTTTTCAATATTACATGAATTATTCAATCAGAGATCATGCATGAAAATGCAATGACAACCAATGACAAAATAGTTAATTAACACATGATTCATATGTAGGAACATAAACCTTATGGATACATAATACAGTAGTGTGTTTATGACTACACCGCTTTTAAACCATTAAGGAGAATCCCCGAGTAGCAGAAACATACACACAAACATCCAATGTGAATGACTATGAGTTCTAAACATTCACTGAATTTCCTATCTTATGTGAGTTTACCATCCCAGAGACCTTATTACTAGAGGTTCATTCCTGGACTTAGTTTCCCACCAATAAGGTATAAACTATGAGTTTAAAATATCTCATACACAATAAACCAACTACATGTTACATGTAGGCCTACCAGAATCAAGATATCACCTGTGAACAGTTTTGAACACACAAAAAACCTATTTGTGTCTGCGCCACTATGAGTTCATACAACACTTGACTCAGCTCATACTTATGAGTGATTAGGTCGGTTAACTAACACTATAACATTCCGAAGTAACTTGGTTTACCTGCGAGAGGTTTTATCCTGAATTCATATACCCTCAATGATGCATCAATTTGTGATGTCACCTTGGGTTTTAATTCACGGACTACTCCAATACTAGGTGAAGATCGTACCGGGCGATCCCACACATGTGGGATGTGGATTTTAATTTAATTTAAATACTAACCATAGTATTATTTGGGTATTCTATGTACACGTCCGCTCATCCATTTCGAACAACATTTTGTGCGGACCCATATGTGTAGACTCGGATCCAGAAGTCATCAAGGAAGCTGAGAGCGGCTGTTATGCACTGAACACTGTTATGTTCTTCCTCGTCAAATATTCCTCGCACTTTAGTCTGGATTTTGTAGTGATAGTCTATGTGCATCTTTCCATGGAGTTCGCTCTCGAATAGTTATCAGGGTGATATTAACTGTGGGCAGATCGGTGGTTTCTCTGCAGAGTAGTTTGGCCTGGTGGATAAACTACTTCTTTTCAACCGCCCCATAGCTAAGTTTTCAAATCGGTTCTTGACTAGGGTAGACTTGCAAGCTAACGAACTTGCCTGCTTGCTATTAGTGTTTTCATTATCTCATGTGGTCTCTCAGTGCTTGGATCCTCCCCAATTTCTCCATTGCTACTATATGGATTGATATCATCCCTCCTGTTGTGACTCTAAGAGCTTGATTCTGCACCCTGTCCAGCTCTTGTATTGTGGTTTTTGATTTTGAACACCACGCAGTTGACCCGTATTCCAGGTGTGGTAGTATGCTCTGTTGATAAACTTTGCTAAGTATTTTCCCACTGGCTTCCCATGTGGTTCCACTTAGCTTTCTCATGATGGCTAGTTTCCTTCTGGCATTTGCTACTGCTATTTTATGTGTTTTCTTCATGTCAGCCTGGCATCAAATGTTACTCCAAGGTGTGTTGGTTCTTTATTTTCTCTTAGGGGTGTTCAATTTATTTGGATGATCCCTACCTTTTGTTTCGGAGAGAGGGTAATTAGAGTGGTCCTGCATTTATCAATGTTTATGCGGACACACCATCATTCCGCCCATGAAACAAAAGTATCCTCAGCTCTTTGTAGCGATATAGTGGTCATAGATACATGTTGTTTTGTGCTCCACAAAACCAGGTCATCAGCGTATATTACCGCTTTAAATCCATGTGGTAGATTAGCAACAAGATCATTGGTGAAGATTAGAAAGAGTGTGGGGGACAATCTTCGCCCTGTAGAACACCTGACGCAGTAGCGCTTTCTTGCTCTTGAGTCCGTCTATCTGGACTCGGGCTCTTCCGTTGTGCAAGCATGCTTTCATCCATGTGTACATTCTTCCATTGACTTTACAGTGTCTCACTTTCTGCAACATACCTTCTTTCCAGACCTTGTCAAAGGCGTTCTTCAGATCTATCCATGCCGCAAGCACCAGCTTCTTCTCTTGGAATGCATCCTCAATTTCTTGAGTGAGGTAGGTTTTCTGATCTTCCATAGAGTAGCACTGCCTAAAGCCAGCCTGTTGTGGCACAAGAATGTTTTCACTTTCAATGTACCACTGTAGCCTGTGATTGATGATGCGCTCCATTGTTTTGCAGAGACAGCTGGTTAGGCTAATTACTATGTAGTTGGAGGCAATGGAACTATCTTTCTTTGATTTTATGAGGGGTATCATGATTGCTTCTCTCCAGGCTTGTGGAACACTGCCTAAGGTCCAGGTGTTATTGAAAATGCACAATAGCATTTGTTTTGTCTTCTGTTCCTAGGTTCCTGATCATTTCATTCGAGATACCATCAGCTCCTGGTAATGTTCTCATGTTCAGTTTTGATGTGGCTAGCTCCAGTTCACTGTTTGTGATATATGCCTCCATGACCTCATGTAGTATACTATTCTGTCCTGTACGTTGCCATTTCTGTCGAATCTCTTGTTGTTTCTCTGGACTAATTTCGATATTGTTATTTTTTGCGAATGAGTCCGCAAAATGGTCAGCTGCTTGCTTTTCTGTTAAGATGTTTCGTTCTTGTGTAGTGCATTTTTTGAATTTCTCCTTGTGCCCTCATCCTTAAGTTGTTTTATTAACTTCCATAACTTCCATGTGTACTTTTTTTTCAAAGTTCAGTGACTCTGTTTTCTCCTGCCAGCATTCCCGTCTAGCCTGCAGCTGGGCCCTTTGAAATTTGGCTTTTGAGTGCTGGTATTTATTAGGGTGCTCTTGGCTAGGGTTGGCCTCTGCTTGCCCTCTACACACTTCCACATACTTATGCAACTGTTTCATTCACTACAGCAGTAGGGTTTATAATGTTTACGGGTTCCTCTTGGTACTTTTTCTCGTGTTGTCTGTAGTATGCATTTCCCAAACTCTTCAACTACTTTATTTATGTCCTTCTCTGTCATCAGGTGTCTAACCAGTATGCTGGTGCGATGTATGTACATTGCCCAGTCTGCTTTCTTGTAGTTCCACCTTGAGAGAGTGCTGCTTTCATTTGAAAGCTCTTGTTCTACAATTAGAAAGACGGGTCGATATGGTCACTGCCACCTAGAGTTTCCAAACAATTCTTGTAATGTTCCACTCCAGGTCTGGTGTGTGAAAAGCCAGGTCAGGTATAGTTGCCGTGTGCCATGACCTCGAGTAGAAGGTATGTGGGTCAGACGGCGTGTTAATCAAGATCAATGTTTTCTTATCCTGCCAGTCTTCCAGTCTCTCTCCTCTCTGGTCCATGTGATCATAGCCCCAGCTATGTGAGTGACTCTTAAAATCGGCACACACAATCATTTTTCCTTTCAAGGGTAGTGTCCAGTGCCTGTGGGTGGTAGTAATTGATCAGGTGAAGGTATGTAATGCCTGTCATATGTTTAAGTTTCTGATACTCAGCCCCTTCCATGTAAACTTCACATTCATTTAATGTGAATTAATTATATAATGCAAACCCTCATTTCAGGGGAGTTTATTATTTAATTTCAAACTTAAATTCTTGAGAGTTAAACACCATTACCTTAACGTGCTGCAGACAATGTATCAACACGAATCGGTTAGAAGGTAATTACCACATCTTTTTGTCAGTGATTATTAAAGTGATTAGAGAAATTTGACGCAGACAGACATTTTTGGACACGTTTTGCAAAGAAATAAACTGGAGAACCTGGTGACAACTGGCAAGATTGGGGAGAAAAAAAACAAGGAGAAGGCATACAGGTAAATACCTGGGTGGCTAAGCCACTTTATATGTTCGAGACAAGAATACTGAGCTAATCCATAACTCTGGTGATCGTGTGAAATGGCGAAATATGACCGTCCACGATTATCGACACAGCACATGATGATGATGATGATTAAAGATAGACATGTGTTATGCATTGCACATTTCAAGTGTTCATCATCATAATTATCATATTCCACTTCTGCTGTCAAGAGTCGTGGGGAGGAATAATTTACGCTCCAGCGCCAGGTGTGTGGCACTGGATAGTGTCATTCCGTGTGATTGTACAATGTCTTTGATGTCGTCAATCCATTTTCTTCTTGGACGTCGTCTTGGTCTCGTCGCAGATGATCTTTGATATAAAGCCAGTGATGATGTTTGTTGGTGTTGCATTCTAACGACATGGCCAAACCACTTGATCTTCTGTCTTGGATTGGTAGCATAGGGTTCGTGTGATTTTTATTATCTGTCGTTGTGCGGACATGGGTATAATTGGAAGTTTCACTAAGGTTGATAGTTGATATGTAAGTGCACTAGCTTTTTGACATCTGATTTCTATTTCTCTGTCCAAACTGCCATTTTCTATGATCATCCATCCATCCATCATGTGCCATGCCGGTAAGCGTGGGCGGTTATGTTCTGCCATCTCACTCGATCACCAGAGTCGTGGATCAGCTCAGTGTTTCTGTCTCGACCATGCCACAAGGCCAAGCCATCCAGGTACTTGCTTCTAGGTCTTCCCCTTGGTCTGTTCCCCTCGATCTTACCAGTTGTCACCAAATTCTCCAATCCATTTCTTCTCATAACATGCACAAAAGATTTTGACTGTCTACGTCTAATTTCTCTAATCAATTTACGATCTTCATTTGTTTCTTGAAGGACTTGTTCATTGGTCTTTCTGGCTGTCCATGGTATTCTTTGCATTTTCCTCTTTGCATTCTATGATCATACTTTCTAGATATTTAAATTCTTTAACTTGTTTCAGCGTTGTGATAATTATCTGTGTACATAGTGGGACCGGCGATCTGCTAACTTGCATTACTTTGGTTTTGGACGTGATTATACTCATACTGTATCTGCTGCCGGTTGAACTCAGATTAGTAATATGATGTTTTAGTCTGCCCTCATGGTTGTAAACAGGCACTGATAGTCTGAAAATAGAACTTCATTTATTTCCTGCGGGTCAGTTATTTCACCTGGAGTAAAGAGTTCTAAAGTTTCTGAATCTGTTCTGTCAAGACTTGCTTCTTTAGATATTCTGTCCATGTAGATATTAAATAGCAAAGGAGAGAGCACACATCGCTGTCTCACTCCCGTATTGACTGTGAACATATCTGATATATACCTTCTTGTGTTCTTACTGCACTTCAGCTCGAGTGATACATGGCCATGATATTTTCTAGCAATTGCCCTTTTATCCCATAGTCTTCAAGGATGGTCCATAATGTGTATCTGTCTACTCTGTCGAAAGCTTTTCCTGATCTACAAACACAATATTCTGCTGATCATTATATTCGATAGTTTTTTCACATATTTGTCTACGTGTAAATAGTGCATCAGTGCAACTTTTACCTTTCCGAAAACCGAAGTGTACTTTGCCTAACTGTTGTTCAACTATAGGTCTAGCTTTTTGTTCCAATAGTGTTGCGTACATTTTCCCTATATGGCTCAGGAGTGATATACCTCTGTATGTTTCGCACTCTCTCATGTTGCCTTTCTTTTTCCATATTGGTACTATTATTGCCTCGTGCCAATCATCTGGGACTTGTCTTTCTTCCCATGCTATATTGAAAAGCCTTGTTAACCATTTAATTCCTGTTCTCCCACAGGCCTGCATAGCTTCTTTGGTTATTCCATCTGGACCCGGTGACTTGTTTATAGGAATTTTCTGTATATCTGTTTTGACGTCTTCAGGTATGAAATTTGGTTCTTGTTGTCCATGACTATTAGGGACAAAAGTGAGGTTTTCTATGTTATGTGTGGTATTAAGTTGTCACGGAATTACTGGAGGTAGTCGACCAGAATGATGATAGGCCAGAGACAGTCGGTCTAGGCCGCTGCAACTTTTTATTGTGTGGGGGGGGGGGGGGGGTGTTTCATCAGATCAAACACAGCCAGGATTCTTTGAGATTTCCCCAGGATCAAAGGAGACTCGTCGGCATGTTGTTTTACCCGGATCTAAAGATGAGAGAGAAAACGCCGTCTTAACTTGGTTGCCGGCCAAGTCAGTGATGTCACTCAGACAACATTCTCGGCTGTCTGAAAAATAACTAAATTGGGAGCAGTGTGCAGGATGGTTTGATACAAAAGGAGGGTGGAGTTGTTCCATTTCACAATATGAAAAGAAATCACGGTTTCTAATGTTGTGAACAGCGACGGACATTTTTTCCTTAATGTGAAGTTGTGATTTCGATTCTGACTTGGAAGAATTTACATAAGGTACCTACTTGATAGAGATTAGGAATCGAGCGTAGTCAGGTTGCGTTGTGTGAACTTATTATAGGAGCGTCGGCAGTAGTAGGCTGATGCATAGCTTAAAATAGGTCAAGTAATATATTGTTAAAACTAATGTAGTGAGATGATATTTAGGGAGATTGAAAGTGGTTTTGGGCATAAAGGGAAGGTCAATAGTAGGATTTTCCGGTAGGGTGTCTACTGGGGTGTCTTCGCTTCCCTTTGGTCATTCCTGTTCTTATCACGTCTCAGGTAATGTGATGAACTCCTCTGTCTTATACTTGAGTGGTTCTATGAGGATCTAGATAGTAAAGTCTGAGTACGGCCTACGGCCTACACTCACATATAATGGGTCTGTATCGGTTTGCTATCACCGGGTGTTCTCTCTTCGACAGGTTCCACTAGAACAGAGAATTTACCTACCACTCAGATATGAGGAAATGGCAGTACCCTGGTGCAGTGCAAACTGACCTCAACAATTGAACTCTGCGACATAAGTAGTTTTTGAATGTATTCAGCTCACCTTGCTAGTCTTTGTTGTGGATTAAATAATAGTATACCTCTTTTGCTGTTGATGATGGTGGATGGGTTGTAGCACGCATCTCTGTTTCTCATTGTATTGCAACGTTTATAGACTTCTCTTAGTTAGTCTTTGCTAAGAGTCGCCATCTGTTAACCGTATATTCTCTAGGATTCATCTTTACATGCTCTAATTGTTCGTTTGGCAGCGTGTTGGGAAGGTGGATACAGGACATAGAGATGACAAGAGACAGCATAGAGGCAGGACTACCTAGATAACGACATACAGGACATAGGTAAGGACATCTATAGTATAGGCGATAGATTAGAGATATGACATAAGTCAGGACACAGAAAGGTCATAAGACAGGACATCTACAGGACAGTAGATAGAGTGGAGACAGGACTCAGGTCGGGACAAAGACGTGTCATAGACGGGACACCGGCAGGATAAGACCGAGTGATAGGAGGGGACATAAGTTCACGGGATACTGCCCTTAAGGGACTAGACGTCAGTACACTGAATACCCTAACCTAACACGGATGGACTGCAGTGCGACGTGACTGCTGTAACAGCACGGGGGTCACAAACGGCAGCGGGTTCAAGGACCAGGAGTCCAGTCGACCAGCTTGACCACATCAGACGGAACCCAGACAGTTTCAGGGGCGGACGTTTATTTTTCTGAGCGAGTGAAATAGTGAAATAGCTTTTGCGAGAGTGCTAGGTTAAAGATAGAGAGTATAGGACTTATGCAATTGATTGTGTGCTATGAGCGTATGTAAGGCAGCATTTGTATGTATATATATATTGAAGTTATCGAATGTGTGCAAATTGCAACTGTGATCAGGCTCGCCTGAATAAATATCCCGTGCAGAAAGAACCATGTGCACGACTGACGATTTTCCTTGAGTGCGTATGAAGGAGTTTGAATGCGTGTGTGCGTGTGAGACGCTGACAAGTACAACTTAAAGTTGTGTCAGAAGTGACCAACCTAATGATTGAATGAATCCAAAAGCCTGAATGCACGTATAGTTAAAGTGGTGTTAGAAAGTGGTCAATCGAATGATTGAATGAATCCAAAAGCCAGAATGTGTGTATAGGCACAACTTAAAGTGATGTCAGAATGTGGTCAATCGAAAGATTGAACGAATCCAATAGCTAGAACTGAAAGTAAAGTGATGAGTGGATTGTAAAAATTACAACAGAAAGTAGTTAACAACCTGATTGTGAAAGTGAGTGAAGATACCGACTGAAAGTGAAAACATATGTACATTTAATGAATTGATATGAAATTAACATGCATCATGTTTTCAGATTGACGTTTCAGTTGATGTTCCACGGGTGGTGAAGACTACAATAATAACTAAACACGACAGAAGACAAGACGACTGACAAAATTCACAAACATATATAACACATTTAATTCCCCTCCTCTGAATTATCGACTTGACAGACAAAACATTTTTTCCTACTTTCTGTTACTAATTGTTGCTAGTCTGCAAAACAGAAGAACGGCTAGAAAATAGAGTAGATGTCAACAACCCAGAGTATATACAAGCTCGAGCAGTAAGTCATCCGAGTAACACAGAGTGAAACAGCTGAAATATATTGAATTAAGATAAGTACCCCATTTTTTGTGATAGTGCATTTAAAGAAGCACATTAAAATGTGATGTAATATTGCTGTAAATTAACAATTACATTGTATTTTGTAATATCATTACATTGTATTGGTATATTCTATTATTATTGTACATTGCAATTGTAACATATAACCTGTAAAAATGTCAACTTGAAAAAGTGCATTGAAGCGGGAAAAGATCTAGGGTATAGTGGAGACAGATTAGAACAATGGGCAGAGAAGAAATATAAGGAACATACTGCTGCAGAGAGGGAAGAAAGAGCACAAGAACCATTGCATAAGAAAGAAATAGCAGAAAAAATTGAAGCCAAAAATAAACAACTGGGGTTAGCTGAAGCTACCCAAATTAAAGAATTAGAATTGGCACAAAGATCTGAAGAAACAAAATAAAAAAAAACAGTTAGAAATCGAAGCACAGACCCAGTTAAAAATGAAAGAACTGGAAGTCTAATCACAGGTGCATATTGCAACAACAAAGTTGAAAAGTAAAGAAGAATAAAACAAGTACAATAAGTATAAAGGCGTGGTTAAACCATTCTGTCAAAGCGACTCAATCTCAGCATGGTCTGGAAATTTCGAGTATCAAATGAAGGACCAAGAAATTCCGAGAGAACATTGGGCCATGACCTATATGAAATATCTGTCAGGGGAGCCTTTGAAAGTCATAAAATCTATTCCGCAAGACCTCAGGAAAGATTATGACTATATACACGAACGTATCATGCAACATGTTTTGTTAGATGCACCAGGGTATCAAGTAATGTTTTCTAAGCTAAAACCTAAAACGAATCAGACGTTCATTGATTACGTTTCTCACGTGCAAGATTTAAAGGTAAATAAAAGATATGAAAAGTTAAGAGAGCTAATGATAATGGACAAAATTATTTCATCAATTCCAACACCGTTTGCCAAATCTTTACAACAATCTGATGTTGAATCAACAATTAGAGAAAAATGGTTCTGCTTATTTTTCTTCCAATAGGGAAATCTTTAGTTCAAACGACAACGAAAATAACATAGTGGCAGCAGCACACACAAAACCACAGAAACCATTTAGATACAGAGAAAAACAAAAATCCAATGCACCACAGTGTTCATACTGCAAATTCTCTCATTTTCAATTTGAAATGTGTGATGCAAATCCAAATTAATGCATCTCAGTCTAGATATGATGGTTAAAAAACAGCAAGGTAAAAGAGAAACTTACTGGCGTGCGGTAAAATGCTATTTTTGCAAATCTTACGGGCACTATAGCTCTAGATGTCAAGGTCGCCAGAGAATGAGAAGTGTGAATGCAGTACTCATTGACTCTTCCTCTGAGAGCGAATGTGAGGATGAGGGAATGAAAGAAAGTGGAGAGAATTCTCTAGCAGCAATTGGCATTCTAAATTATGATAGATGTCAACCATGTCATAAGTTTCATGAGGATGGGGTATTAAAATGCGGCCATACAGTTCCGTTTTCGGTAGAAAACGCGAACGCAGTAAGTTCCTCCAGAGGAAAACTTAGAGTTTCCACTATGGTATGGTTAATAACACACCTTGTCAAGATTCTTGACCGATTCCGGTAGTACTTGATAGTGTCCTAAGGAAAGGAACTGGCAAGGCAGAAGATTACTACAGGCGAGTTTGTAAGTTGCCGAACATTTTCGGGCAATGTAGAAAAATATCCATTTGCTACAGCTCGTATTTGTACACCTTTCTTATCAGGCACTTTTACGTGTGAGATCTGAGACGATCCTTGTACAGACCTAATCATTGGTTGCTTACCAGGTGTAAGATATTGTACACCCAAAGAAATTAAGGCCTGGGAAAGACTGCATCAAATGAAAAGTCAAGTAAAGAAAGCAGCTACGACATATAAGAATGTCAGTCTTCAAGAACAGCAGCCAAAAGTAAAAAAGTCTAAGGGACGCAACTACCCAGAGAGTGAATGAACAGTGTGAAATACGACATAACATAGTTGCTCCTCATGTAAATGATGATGACAATATAAATAAAATTGGCAGGCACCAGACCAGTACACGTACAAAAAGTTGCACTTGCAGTAAAACGACGTCACAAGACGACATGGACACAAACAGACAACATACACACCAGACAACCCAGACACCGTACTTACAACAAAGACCAGATACCTTACATTCTCATACTAGCAGACAACACGGTCTGACACACGCGAACAGTAACACATCACACAATAATATGTGCTTCAAGGGAAATAACAAAAGTGACGAAATACAGAACATAGACTTGTTGATATGGCGCACAATCAGTTTCATGGCAACGGTAATATGTATGTTTCTGAAGGTTATATTGACAGCATGGTGGGTCTACCAGCTGCAGTCAACACTAACTACGGTGCTATTGATGTCCATAGTAAGGTTGCGTGTGACTTTCGAAATAGAATATAATATTGCAATATTTTTGAGTGACATTGTGAATGAAAGGAAAATTATTATTGTATTGCACTGTTAGTTAACACCTATAAACTTCATTTGTATGCAATATGTGAAACATAATTTCGACAGGATAAGGTTGTTTAGACTCACTGTGAAACTAACAAAAGTGGAGATGGCATTTGAAGAAATTGAATTTCTAGGCCATAAAATATTTAAAGGCCACTTGAGTACTGATGATAAAATCGTGACAAAAATTCGAAACCTCGCGATCCTACGACTAAGAAACAAGTCAGAAGCTTGTTAGGCCTGGTGAACTATTACAACAAGTTAATACCAAATTTGGCACAAATCACCAGCGTATTTTCGGATTTATTGAGAACTAATGCACAAATCAATGTACAGTGTGCTTCTTTAAAGTACGCAATGTCACAACTGAAATATTATTTCAGTAACATTCCTATTTTACGGTTACCAAATAAAGATCTTTCGTATACCCTCACAACAGGCGCGAGCACTACGACCATCTCGGGTGTGCTGCTCCAAGCCTACGACAATATTTACCATCCATTAGTCAACGTCAGTAGGAAGCTTACTCCAGCAGAATCAAAGTACGGAGTGTCTGAACTAGAGGCCCTCACAATTGTCTATTGTGTTAGTAAATTAAATAAGTACCTTGCCGGAAAACATTTCGTCATTGAAACTGACAATTCCCCGTTGATGGTGATCGAGAAGGTGCAACCGAAGAACAATCGCATCTACCGTTGAGCCCTTATTCTGCACAATTACTCATTCTCTATCAAAAATATTCCGAGGCTCCAAGGACACTTTAGCCGATTTACTTACAAGACCTTCAGACGTGGCAGTTGAGCAGATCAACGACGCGACATCATCTCCGTCATCTGGAACAACTACGTTGTTAATTAGTGTGGATAGTTATATTGTAATTAGAATATAGTTGTTCACATAACATGTATCGGCTCAACTTATTATATATATATATATATATATATATATATATATATATATATATATATATATATATATATATATATATATATATATATATATATATATATATATATATATATATATATATTAGCTCTCTTAAGTTTTATTTTAAATTTTGCTCCAACGAGGAAGTGGTCGCTGTGGCACTCAGCTCCTCTAAAACTTCTAACTTGTTGTATGTTTGATGAATTTTTGTTGTTAATTGTATTGAAATGAGATCTATTTGATTATAGGTTCTCTTTTAACATGGTTTCCAAGTTTGTTTGTGTATATCTTTTCTTTGCAGTCTGGTACTGCTAATCTGCAGTCATTTGGCTTCTGCCAGGTTGATGACTCTCTATCCATTATCATTTGAAGTTGTATGTAGGCTTTCCAAACCGGCAACGTTTTTATGAATTTGCTCTCTACCTATTTTTACATTGAAGTCTCCCAGCACAATTAGGATGTCCTGTTTAGGGGTTTCTTCTATGACGTGTTCCAAATCATTATAAAAGTCTTCTTTAACGTCCTCTTCTTTCTCTTCAGTAGGTGCATGTGTATTAATCATCGTTATATTTTTCCATTTACCTTTCATTCGTAATTTACTAATTCTGTCATTAACAGCTTTAAAGTTTAGAACGTTCCCACATAACTCATTTTTGATGACAAAACCTGTTCTTAATTCATGTTTATGTTGGGTGTTTCCTCCATATATTACAATCATTGCATTTTGCTCTAAAGTACCCTCTCCTGGCCACACTTAATTTTTCCTTGAATTGCCCGGGTTTTTTT
>JACEFZ010007716.1:0-32825 GCA_014155875.1 Cepaea nemoralis | reverse complement strand
GAATCAGCGGGGGTGGTTCGAAACTCTCGTAAGTAACGTGACGACGGTGAGAATCAGCAGTGGTTCGAATCGCGTCGGTAACTTACGGGGTATGTGAGCCGGCCGCTCAGAAAGCAATGGCAAACTACTGAGCATAATTTTGCCAAGAAATCAACAATCAACTGAAAGATGCTGATGTTGACAGCAGTGTCATGTAAAGGATATAAACATTTAATTTAATACTTCCTAGGTACTTGAAGCTCTTACTTATTTCAAGGGATGTTCGTTTAGTTGAATCGTTGTTGCTTTTTCTTCTTTAGTTATCGTCAATAACTCTGTTTAACTTGTGCTAATTTTTATGTTATGTTCCCTACACATTTTGTTTAGACTATTCATGTGGTCTTGTCATTTAGCTTCTGATTTTGCTATTAGTGCTTTGTCGTCCGCAAACAGGAGTTCTCTAATTGTAAAGATTTGCAGATGGTTCTTCTTCTGTTTTCTCGTTATGCGGTGTTCTTGCGGTCTCTGTTTGGCTGGTTTCTTTACATATGTTGTCTATATATGTCATAAACAAGAGAGGGGACAGGACACAACCTTGTCGTACATCGTATCTTATGGTGAAGGGTTCTGAGTGTCCTCCAGTTGCTCTACCTATGCACTCACTGTTGTTGTATAAACTTCTACATAGGTTTGTTAGATGTGTACTCACTCTATATTGTTTAAGGATTTCCCACAGCTTATTTCTATCTACTCTATCAAATGCCTTTTCTTGGTCGACAAAGGCTAAGTAGAGTGCATCTTTTGTGTTTCCTAAATCCAAGTTGTGTTTCGCTTAGCTGGGGTTCTATAATAGTTCGTAATCTTGTCTCACGAATTTTGCAAAATTCGTTCATTGTTTTTTAAAATTAAAAGATGAACAACTGTTGCTATAAGCATACTAAAGCAATTTAGGCCTTGATAGACTGAAATAAACAGAACAGTATAAATAGGGGTGATGAGAGCATATACATTTCATGTGTCAACTTGGGTTCGTCAAACATGGATATTTAACAAAAAAACAGCTGAAATGCATATATGCGTCTTTGAATGTAAGAGTTGCAAAAGAGTATTGCAAACTCACTGACCGAAACTAATAATACACAGATCTTTACAACAACAATTCAGTACTGAAACAAAAATACCTGTAGGGGTTATGCCGCTATCTCGACATCAGCAGAACGGACATTTAAGAGCTCTTATCTGTTCGGCCAAGCTGATCTACAATTTGCTGTTATAATTATATAACTAGTTTCACTAGCATGCATATAAATGTCATAACGACCTGTACATGCCTTCGTACCTTGTCATGTAGATATGTAGCGTTACTGTCTCCTTGACACTGAAGTCTGTCTGCCTCTTGTGTCTGCTCATCCTCTTGTTCCACGGGCTCTCTTCCAACTGCCGTCTCTCTCACGTTGGCGTAAATTGCTGTGACAGGAGCCAATGACCAGGCTACAGTAAGTTTATGGTTAATACATTCAACTTAACTATACATCTCAACGCAAATATGAATGGCAGTGTTCTATTTCTATATTAGGATGCAATGTCACACACTGTGAACATATTGGCTCCCAAATTAACAACAATGAGATGAGGCCGGTCGAAAGGAAAAAAATTAGACGCAGACTGGCCATAACACCGCAGGGTTTAGTCGTTAGTTAGTCGCGGTTCCAACTTCACGCCAAAGGGTTACCTAATCATGCTCCATACGTGTGCCAGTGAAATCACAAAATGCTCCTCACTTCCCCATGCGAACATTGGAACAGACAGCAGTCCCGACAAATCAACGGCATACATACAAAAGACCGCTGCCTGAATGCCAACACAACAGCCAGCCACTAAATTACAGTTCATCATCGATGGAAGCGGCAGACACTAGAAAACCAGCATCTGCAGAGTTTAAACAGTATTAAGAACACCATAAAGCACCCTTACAAGGTGTCATTATTCAGGTCTCTCGTCCAACAAACCCCATAGAATATTGACACTATTTGTATCTAATCTTTGAGAGAGTGAATTATGTCTCATACTTTAATATTAACCAAACATTAAGTCATTTAAAGCCTGCATTTGTCGTCCGCCATCAGAGGAAAAGACTGGCCACCAGAATGTTCATCCAGGCATACAGCATGTGACTGTTCTATCACATCGCAGGCCTACAAAATGTGACGGCCCTACCACATCACAGACCTACATATATGCGACGGTTCTATCACATCCCATGCCTAAAACATGTGACGGACCTATCATATGACAGACCTACAAAATATGACGGCCCTACCACATCACAGTCTTACAACATGTGATGGCTTTATCACATCACAGATCTACAAACTGTGATGACCCTGTCACATTACAGATCTACAAACTGTGATGACCCTATCACATCACAGATCTACAAAATGTGATGGCTCAACCTCATCAGAGACCTATGAAATGTGATGATTCTATCACATCCCAGACCCAGAGCTGGCACCTGATTCGGAACATGATTTTATAGGTCAGATTGTAAACACATAAACACTTCTGTCAGTAATCACTAGGTTATTACGGGAACTCTGTGTATTTCAAAAAGTCGACTAACTTTCTTCAATCCCATCAGTCTCTTCCTGGCACAACTGCATGTCTTCGATCTCGTTGTAAAACTTGTCCATATGTCCTTCAAACCACAAGTCTCACTTTCCCTAAGACTACTTTCCACATCCGGGAGAGTTCTCATGTACGAGTCGCAACGTCATCTATGCGATCATCTGCACACGTTGTGACATGAGGTATCTTGGAGAGACGGGTCTTCGTCTTGCGGACAGATTTAGACAACATTTATCCGATATCGACAGTGGTGCCAAGAAACCGGTACCCCTACACTTTCCAACAGTTCCGACCACTGTGGGGTTGCCGACATACGTGTTACGGCGATAAAATCGTGCACATCTCACGAACGCGATCGTAAGACATTGGAAAACCGTCTTATCTTCCAATTGGGTTCACTTTCCCCTCACGGCCTCAATGTCCAACACAGTTTTATTTAATCCCCTACGCCCCTTATCCACCACCCCCCCCCCCCCACCCCATCCTCCATCTCCGCTACCTTATAGTCAACTTCATAGCCAGTTGCAAGTCCTTCGCAGGACTTGGGAGTCACCACCAGCAGTATCTCTGCTTTCTGTGACTTCTTGGTTGGTTTGCATGGGGTCGTTTCTCATTGCGTTCTGAACTACCGTCACTTGTGCTACCTTTTGATTGATAGCAAACGATTGCTGGCCTGCACATATATTGCCCACAGCAGCGTTTCGAACTTGGCGGAATTGCGTACTGCACCCGTTACATCGCCTCAGAGTGACACATCCATATTTTTCCATTCGCTCTCCTGGGCGCACCCCGATCCCCCTAACGCGGGTTCCCTCACCGGTTGAATTAACCAATCACCGAGTTTCTGGCTGTACTGACCTTTAGGCAGTTGACCCCTTCAACACAACATCCGTTCCTTTCCAGCCATCGATAGCCGTCTAAAGCTTGGACACAGATGAGTTGATATTTAGACATTCATGTAGTGTTGATCGTGTATTAGTTTAATCGATTTTTGTTTGTTTGTTTTGTGCTGACGAAGGCTTTGGCCGCAACGTTCATTGTTTTTTGTAGTTGTCTTTGGTAAAGCTCTCAACCTACTTCTCGTTTTTCAGAGATTCATTCACAAATAACGAGAAAACTATCTAACTTTATGTTTTTCATTCACCCTCTATATCTCTTAATACTAACTTACTCAACAATATCTATTGATCTCCCTATGTATACTTGTGCGGTATGTGGGTGGGGGATATGTGTGTGGTGTGTAGGTGGGGATGTGTGGTGGTATGTGGGTGTGGGATGTGTTGGTAAGGGATATGTGTGTGTGTGGTGCGTGGGTTGGGAATATTGCGTGGTAGGGGATGTATGTGATGTGCGGGTGGGGTATTGTCTTCTTCTTCGTTCATCCGGAGTTTTTTTTTCGGATGTGATTGCGTTGTGCCTGTTTACAGCAGAGCTGCGTTCTTGCGCCGTTAGGCCGACACATCCGACTTCTGCGGGGGTGGGGTATTGTGTAGTGGGGGATTGGGTTAAGGAATGTATGGGTGGGTGGAGGATGTATGTGTGGGTGGTGGGGTGTGTGTGTGAGTGGATTTATGTGTGTGTGAGTGGATGTATGGGTGGTTAGGGAGATGTGTGTGTGTGTGTGTGTGTGTGGAGGGGGTAGGGTAGGGAGATGTCAGTTGGTGGGGATGTGTGTGTATGGTTTGGGGATGTGTGAGTGGATGTGCGATGTGTGGGTTGGTGGGGGATTGTGTGCGTGGGTGGTTAATATGTGGTCAATGGAGATGTGGCTTAGGGATGGGTGGTTTGAGGTGTGGATGGGGAGAGGATGTGTGGGTTAGGATGTGTATGTGGGTGGGCGTGGGATGTGTGGGTTGGTGAGGGAATGTTTGTGGGTGGCGAGTGTGTTTTTGGTTGGGGGAACAGGTGAGGGGAGAGTGTGTGGGTGGAGGATGTGCGGAAGGGGGATGGATCGGTTGGTGGGGTATGTATGTGTCCCTTGATGTGCGTGTGTGTGGTTAGGTGGGGGTGTGTGTGTGGGTGGGGTGATGTATGGGTAGGGGGGATATGGGCCTCATAACATGGTAATGTGCCTTGTTTATGTTTACAACATTCATTTCACAATGTTTATTTTTCTTCCTATGTACATGTATAATGCTCTTGATGAATGAAAGGCGAGTGATTGGAAGGGCCGAATGTTAGACGGGCCTGCGCGCCCAATTTGTAACCCTAATAAAGTTGATTTGATTTGATTTGATTTACTTCAACCATCTATTAAATATGTTACAAACTCACTCACTCAATAATAACCGTTGAACTAATTATAGCTCTGTAGCTTCAGCCACACATTAAATCTCGGACTAACTCACTCACTCACTGTCTCGCTATTGAACTCGCTCACGTTGTGTACTCAAATCACCCATTTACCAAGCCATCTTACCTTCTCCACTGTCATCATTACCACTACCAGGGCTAATTACTTCCACAGATCTGACAACAACAAAGTGATACATTGAATAAAGATTCTTCATGCAAGCTTAACTTATGTTGTGTTCTGGTTTTATCTGTCTGACATATGCACTAGTTTACTGTATCACATCTGTCAAAATTATTTCTTGTTTTATCTGTGCAACATGGTTTATCTTTCTGTATCTTATCTGTCAACAAATTAGGAGGAGATTGGAAGCAACAGAGGTGTCGTTACAGAGGTGTCGTTCCTGAGACGAATGATGCGAATTCCTTGGATTGCGAAAGTAACTAACAACGAATGCATGAACGAGGCTAATAAAACTAGAACATTATATACAACAATAAGAAAGAGGCAAACAACTTTTTTTCTTTTTTGTCATATGATGAGAAGAGAGGCATTGGGGAACATCGTGACAACAGGAAAGATCGAGGGGAAGAGAGATAGAGCCAGACCAAGAGAAATGATGCTAGATGGATTGCGACGGTGGCATGGGAGAATATCAACGGCAGAATTGATCCAGAAATCCAAAGACCGAGATCTGTGGGGAGTCATGAACGTCTACGCCAGTCGGATTTGCACTTGATGATGATGATGATGATGATGATCTTATCTGTCACAATTATGTTTTTATTTTATCTCTGTGAAATGTGCATTAGTTTCCTACAGCACATATGTCACAATTATTTCTTGTTTTATCTGTGTGACATATGTATTAGTTTTCACTATCATATATGTTACAATTATTTGTTGTTCTCTATGCGTGGAATATGCATTAGTTTTCTGTATCACATCTGTCATAATTATTTCTGGTTCTTCTACTTATGTTTCTTGTTTCTTGTCTTCTATTCTTGTGCCTCTAATGTTCAGTTCTCTATTTCATACACGTATCTCGTAATTAAACGTCTAGGTGACTAAAATTATCAGAATGGTGTGATACCCCACACTGGTGAGTTGGTCTTGAACGTTAACCGCTCGTTCAGAAAACAATTGCAAACTACTGGCGGTAAAATTTTCCTTCTGGTTCATGTGGTTATAATTATGACTAGAAGTTTCGTGACGTGGTTCATGTGGTTATATTTATGACATGGTTTCTGAGGTTGACTACACCTGCAGCTGATTGCGAACGTGGTATGCGGGATTCAGACTCGTGTTTGCTACCCCTTCGTCACAGACGCTGGCTAGCAAAGGCATAAGGCACATTGTGTGTGTGTGTGTGTGTGTGTGTGTGTGTTTATTTTATTATGATTTTTGGTTGCGTTCGCTCGTTTTGAACTCAAGCGTAGTCTATAATTTTCTAATACTTCTAGTGCTCTGGACTGATTTTTGCTTGCGGATTAGCTTTCCCTATTACCAGTGTTCCTCGCCATCAGGCAAACCCAATACAACTTCTGAGGTACTTGTAAATTACGTCCCTAAGACAACGATGGATAAAGTGTGGTTAATGTCTAACAAAAACGAATTAAATAAGTAGCGGTGTGTTGAGGTAGAGTCAAGAACGACATCACAGCACACGGGACATTTCGTACCAGCAAAAGGTCCCCAACACTAATGATACCAGATGCAGTCTGATTATGTATCCGTCTGATCTTTTCTCGGCAAACTGACCGTATGGTAGATCCTCTGGTCACTCCCTGATGCACCATTGATGGTGCATATGTCTTCCACACAGTACCCACTATCCCATAAGGCCCTGACCACGCATGCCTTACCGTGCACCAGGACCTCACCCAACGGTGGAGACCAGGCCAAACTGTCCGCCTGCCCGCTTCCCACCACACCAGTATGTCCCGGGGACAAGATCCAACAGATGCTCCCTCTTTGTGACTGTTGAATTGATGCATGCCAGTCTACAGAAACGTGTCTGTCTTTACTTTTCTCAGCACGCTCTGTGAGTTCTTTCTTTGCAACACTGGGAGCGGGAAGGAGTGGACCAGAATACCAGAGGAAACAACTTAAATAAAAGAACTATGAACTGCTTACCGTGTCTTGGAGACGCGTATACCTGCAAAAGAAAACAACGTGTTTTCAATTGAATTATGAACATAAAGTTGGAACAGACAACAGTGCTTTTGCGTGTGTTAAATATAGAGCGGTGTTAAATGTGTTAGAGTGGAGGACCAATTCTACATCGTGAGACGTACTGTGTGTGTTAAAATCAGTCATTATCATCATCTCATCATGTTCCTCTTGTATCTTGCGGTGTGGAGTGAAGCATAAACAGCGGGAGAGTGCCTCTTTATGGACTTCATATTAAAGGCCTCAGTTACACGCATCAGGGCGCACTGGAAATGTGGTAAGTCAGTCAGTAAGAAGTAAAATTGAATGTCCTTTTCAGGAGGTTGCAATCAATCCAAGATTGATATTCTATGCATTTTTCGTTCAGTAGCTGGCCATTAATTTTTGAACGACAAGCCAACATTTATGTTCAAATAGAGAACGATCGCATTACCATATCAGTATCACATCGGAAGTTTAAGAGTTAGAGCGCTCTTATCCTTTAGGAAGCGATGTCCCATTTACGCGCATTACGGCTAATTGCCATACAGTGCTAGACAGTATTTGTATAGACCAATCGTGTCATGTAGTCAGTATCCCCCACCGCGTTCACTCCCCAAGCCATTTCTTGATATCATTTTAGGCCGGGCTGGCAATTTTAAACTTTCGAACCCGCACCGTTGCGGATGGAACCAATGACCACTGTACAGGCAGGCGAGCATCCAGCCTCTACACCCCAGTATCCCCCACTGACACTGTTGCAGGACAGTACATTTCCTGTGCAATCATTCTGATTGTATATTATATATTACAACACTCTACAGTTTCGGTAACACAAGTTCAGTAAACTATATTATTAAATGAAGTGGTTGGAACGTACACATATTTTCTAACACATTACATTGAGAATACCTCTACATAGCAAACCCGGCTATGTGGCGAAGGAGTTATGAATGCAATTTGTAAGTAGACTATCTTGCGTTGGTTTCCATACAAAGGTAGAAATGCCGGTCGTTCAGAGAGTATTCTGAAACTTTTTTGTTGTTTTTGGTTTGCATATCCTTTTTACAGGACATGGCAGTCAACACCAGATTTTCTGCCTCCATGATCTCTTGGAAAGTTACGTTCAGTAGTTTGCCATTGCATTCTAAAAGACCGGCACCAATACCAACGTAAAACGAACGCAACGCGGTCTGCTGCCAATTTGTGCGCAGCTGTATACGAGATACGGGATTACGAATTACGAACCGCGCCCGTAAGGCCTTTGCCACGGAGACTGGCTTAAAAACTGCTGAAAATACTGAACGTGAATTTTCGCAAAAATCACAAATAGCCAAAAATGCTGAAGTTGACTGAGACGTCCTGTAAAGGATATGCAACGAACTACATCCATAGCAACCATCGTTCTAAGGATGGCAAAGACTCACGAGTGCCTACCTTCAACTCGGTACCAGACGATACCGACGATGATAAACACCAGGATGATAAAGCAGGCGGGTGGAAACGCGATGAGAAGGTATCCATGCCGCGGAGCTTTCTGTCCAAATGATGCGTTTGCTGCACCTGCAAATGAGGACATGCGAGATGTTAAATATATAACAGGTGTGGCTAGTTTACTCCAGAGGAAAGGCGACATCAATAGATCTAGAACAAGATAAGCTGCAAAAGCTGTAAAACACAGGAGGTTGGGGGTTGGGAGGGATGGGGAAGGGGTGTCACAGTTTGCTTTCTTCCAGTAAGAAGTATTAATACAATTACTGGAGCTGCGGTAAAGCTGTGCAAATGTAAACAATATTAAATAACACAAAGAAATGTAGCTTTACAGAAAACAATTACGGAAAACACAGGATGCTGCGGCGAGTAGCCTTCATGTCTCTCCACAGATCTCGGTCCTTGGCTTTCTGGATCAACTCTGCTGATGTCATTCTTCCATGCCACCGTCTCAATGTATAATGTGTAATAATTTTTCTTGATCTACATGTGTCTCTTGTACCACTGATATTTCAATTTGCCACGATATTCTCCAACGCTTCTCATCTCACGACATGACCTATGAAAGCCGTTTGTCTCTTTCTTATACTGGGTGTTTTTGTAAAGTCTCACCACACTTTGCATGTAGAACAAATTTGAAAAAAAGGAAGTACATGACGTAAAAACACAATGTGCTAAGAAATGTATTATATTAGCTGCAATAGTCACTGCTGTGGTATAATGCTTTTTTGGTAAAGTTGGAAAGAACCAATGAATTATTCATTGTAACAGGTATTGGAAATGTCCACTACGGGCTTGAAGACATGACTGTGCACCTCTCTACATATTGTAAAATACCTTCTGTCAGTACGGTACAGATCGACATTTATATTGTTGTTGAAGAAAATTGATTAAATAAACGTTTTCTACTGACGGCACAAAATACTCCAATTGTATCATGATGTAGAGACGCTTCATGAAGTGCATTGAGATTAAAGGTGCTTCAAATACGATTATTTTGGCTGTTAACGTATCCAGATAGATGAAACCATGCCTCATCAAAGTAGAATGTTACATCCAGAATTGACTTGTCTTCTTTAGCTAAAAATTCTATTAACCACTTGGAGTGGTTGCTTCTGGATTTATTATTACACTCTTTTGGTTCGGACACAACGTACATCTTGTATTCATGCAAATGTAATCGTTGTTTAAAAATTGTGGAGCATTGTGTTCACTGATACGTTCACTTATTGCGACATTTTTCCTTAAGGACATGCTGGGACTTATCAGGATTATGTCTTGTATATCTAGATATTTTTCTTCAGAAACAGTAGGCCTACCTGATCGTGGTGTATCTTTCACATTTCTCGTTTCAGGAAACTTATTCAACAAATTTCTAGCCGTAATGCGATGAGGAGGTTGTTCATCAGAAAATGTTACTATACATTTTTGAACAACCATTCGTGTGTATCGACCGCCATTTCGAAACACGTGTTCAACCCCTAAAAATCTTTCTTCCGTTGATAACACCAGTCTGTTTGGAGTGCAATGAATTACTCCAGCAGATGACAGCCATTTGCTGTATATTGCTTCACGATGGACTTTGGAGCATATGTTTTGATGGCACCATGTACTTTATTTTTCAAATGTCTACACAGTGTAGTGAAACTATACACACCCTGTATAGGTGTGAAAGAAATGACAATACCAATGTAATTGTCTTGTAACCTGACAATATTCTTGTTAAGGATGTCAAGATTTGTTCGTTTCACGTTGCATCATGGTGCAAACGAACACGGTGACGTCATAAGGACAGTTTAAATATGACCGCCCACTTTTGACATGCACCAAAAAGGAGTAGCGTTGTATTATCAGTGTTTTGATCAGTGAAGGGGTGAAATCTATAGAAATCCATCGTAGAATGAAGGTCCAGTTTGGTGACACATGAGTGGAGTTATATAACAAAGCACAGACAGAAAGGACTAACGAGTTCTGCTAGTTGAATATAAATGGAGTTTTATTTCCAATTGATGACCACTACAACAAACGTATTGCAATTCCAAAATCATGATGACTTCTCTCTTCTAGTCCCAGATGTTTTCTGACTGCCCTAACAAAAAGCTACGTCACGACTTGAGCATCTTTCTTCCCATTCCATCCTGATGCTCAAGCGTGCTGTAGCTTTGCACACCTAACTTATCCATTCTGCTACACCTTCCTATGTTTCAGAAAGACTTTTTCCCTTAAAATGTCTTTATTCCTAATCCCTCTATTCTATTCCCTCTCTTTCCTTACCTCCCACAATTCCTCTAATCTGCCCCAAACCAACTCTATTTTAAATAAATATTCTATCCGTAACTCTTTCCCCTGCCACATAGTAAACGACTATGACTTCTTCTTCATTTCTGACTCTTCATAACACATATTATTTACATATCCTCAATAACATTTAAATCTCAACTTTATACAATACATCATAATACACATGGTTACCTTTTTGAAATAAACACTCCTTCTTCTCTTCATAAGCATTCCGCTTAAAATTTCAAACACTGTGCTCTTCTTATACCAACTCCCTATTGCCATCACCAACATTACTTACTAATTCTCTACTTTCAATTAACCTGAGAACACTCGCACATGATAGAAAGACAAAGAATCGGTGCGCACCGGAGATTCAAAGAAGTAGAACTCTTTCACACACAAAAAACCACAGTCACCTAAACCACACTCCTTTACAAAACCACATTCACCTAAATCACACACCTTTACCCCCCTATGTCATTTGAGAATTTATGTAATAAAGTCTAAAACAATTATATCCTCTACAGTACCACTTATTATGGCAACAGTTTACGCTGCTATCTACAGCATCAAATACCAACCATCAAAAAAAAAAATTATTATTCACTCCAAAAATGTCTATATATTACAGACACTACTAATTTTATGGCTCTGAACCTTACTTCAACCTCACATTGTAATGTCAACCACAAAACACATCCCGAGGACACAATTAAAAAGGTCCATTATCCCTCTAGACCTCTTCCAACTTTATACACATAACTAATCTTCTCTCATACTTCACTCAGAATTCTCTCTTAATTTTGCCGAAAATTTCAGCGACCCCTTAATGTCCATTTATTATGGGCATCTCTACTAAAACCTCTTCTTATTCCGTTATCAACAGCAACAATATACCACCCCTGAACTCATGTCTGTGACTGTTTGCAACCAACGTTATTCTATTACAGTCCATATTTCACGGACCCTCAAAAACCCCATGTCATTATGTCTCCACAATGTTCATTTCTCACACTTACAACCCTTTACTATTGTACTGCTATCCACAGTGATTAATAAAACATGGATTCAATTCATGTTTTACTATTTGTCTGGGGTAGCACGTTACCCACTTCTTCTTCTATAAACCAGCAATCCCGTGTCTCTTATGAAAGTACATCATGGCTCTTCTGACCCCATGGAAACTATGTTCAAAACTTTCCTCTCATTTACCCCACTGCTATATACGTTATTCACATTAATCTTTTCTTCTCCAATATGGCGTCCAATCCATATATATTCAATCCATGCTGGCTTAAATTTCCCATAACCATTTTACTTGTGTAGTAACCCCGTCGTATGTTTCCAACACTTCATAGCCATATCAACCTCTCTACGCTGATTATCACAGCAACCAGAATATATCCATGAACTTATTGCTCACAAAGAGAATGTGTCTCTCTACTAGTCCACTGTAGTTTATTACTATTTTCTGAACGATGGATCCTAATTAAAGCCCCATGTATTGTCTTTATTCTAGACAAAACCATGTAAATTAAACATAACTTAATTAACTACTATTTAACATACAAACCAGCGAAATAAAATCACAACAGGATATCATACCCCCCCCCCCCCCCCAAGTTTTTATAACATCATTTATGTTTCCCCTCATATCAATTAAAGGTATTAACTCATTCAAAGAAAAACATATATTAAAATAATACAACATACATCCTAATCTATTGTTACCTAATACTACTGGTCTCTTTTACGGACCAATAGTTTGTACGCAAAAGTCTAAGAACACAATAATCCTATTCTAAAATCAAATAATAACAATCATTTTACAGGACCAAATCAAGCAAAAAAAAAATATTATATATGAGGCATTAAAAACTCAGATTCAATAAAACAAGTGTCTTCTCGCTAAAGAGAAGGTTTTCAAAAAAATATAATTCACTTAAAATTAACTACGTAAAGTGACCCATCAACATTGGCCTCCTATACGAACCAATGTAACACATATCTATTCATACAAGTCATTCCACTATTTCTATAACCGAGAAACCAACTCACTGCCAAATATCTATATCTGTTATCACAGACCAATTCCTAACTTAAAACAATATCTGTTCTTTCCATAAAAATCTTTAGCTAACAATGAGCGTACTATCTACCAATAGAACTTGTGGTTCGACACATCAATTGTTTCCCCTTCATTTGTAGCAACTTCTTAATCATTACCATTAACCACGGTATTTCTAGCACCAATAAAAACTTGTCTATTTATTATAGAGTATATCTACCTGCTGTACCATTGACTAACTTATCTATCTAAGAAAACTCAAGAAGTTGAAACATAAAATCGACCAGCAATTCCATCACAGAGAGAAAAAAATATATGCCTCCCTCGAACCTACATCTATATTAGTTATCTTAATGCTTAACTACTCCTCAAGACCATTTATGAAAAATATCAATAGAAACCTTTTCCATTTCCACCGTCTCATATATTTCATCAAGTATCTCTTTCCTTTTTAAATCATGAAACTTATATCTTGCTATCTGCAGTATTTTCTATCCATTTTCTTCTTACGTTTCCACTTCTTCAATAACTCCAAGTTTCTTTGAATAAGTGCTATCTCCACATCAATATCTTCTTCTTCGTATAACTTATTAGTTTCTTCCATACTACTATTTGATTCTGACTTTTCATCCATTTCCTCTTCTTCATCTGTATGTCCCTCGCTAGCAGCCGCTAATTTCTTCCGTTCAATATCCCATCTAATTTGTCTATCATTCTTTCTTAAGGACCTTTCTAGTAGAGGCATATCTTCACCGCTTGTTGAATAATCTCTAATTCTTCTCTGTCTTTTTACTTCTCTTTCTCTTTGTTTATCCATTCTTCTTTTCGTTGCTTGTCTAGTATTCTTAAATGGAGCACCTATTTCCTCTTCCATAGATTCTATACTATCATAATGACTCTCATTCACATTTCCTTCTTCTATCGTTTTCGGTGTTGTCTGTTCTTGAGTATCATCGTAAACTGGAGTTGTTATTAACTGATTTTGTGCTGGATCTTTTCTAAAACCTGAGGTTATTGTAGCTCCCCTGACGACTTGTTCATCTAAATATCCGGTGTCTGAATAATAATAATAATTATTATTATTATTTCCCTTCTCATCATCATCCCTTCTTAAGTGTTCCACGTGTGCCCTTGCCACATGTCCCGTGATCTGGTTCTTGATAGTATACGATACATTTCCTAGCTTTTCCAAAACGTAATAACCTGGGACCCAACGAGCATCAAACTTAGAGTTTCTTCTATGCTTCTTGTAATAAACTCTATCACCTACTTTAAACTCCTGTAATTTTGTATTCACGTTTTTGTACTTTTTCTGTCTTTCTCTAGCTTTAATTATATTATTCTTTAATCTTACGTGTGCTTTATGCATTTCCTGTATGATGGTCTCTTGAAAGTCTTCCCCCATATATTTCCGTCTTGGTTTTAACAGATTATCTATAGGTAGTACTGATTCTCTCCCGTGTATTAAATAGAATGGTGAAAACCCCGTGCTCTCATTTTGATTTGTGCGTATAGCACTAAGCGCAGGTCCTAAGAATAGATCCCAATCTTTTTCATGTTCATCAACAATCTTTGCTATAATATCGTATAATGTCCTATGTTGTCGTTCGTTCTTAGCATTTGAAGAAGGTCTATAGTATGAGGTCTTTATATGTTTTATATTCAAATCTTTTAATAACTTTTCGAATTTTTTATTTACAAATTCTTTACCATTATCCGTAAGTATACTTTGTGGGCAACTAAATCTTGGTACGAATTCTTGTAAAAAAATATTAATGACAGTATCTGCGCTCTTATCTGGGATTGCATAAACTTCCGGCCAAAGACTGTAGACGTCTACTATATGAATTAAATACACGTTCCCTGACAATGTTCTAGGGTGAGGACCCGATATATCTAAACTAATTTTTTGCATAGGAAACTGAGGAATATCTGTATCTTGTAAGGGACACTTAATTGTTTTTATATTCCTTAATCTGCATCTTTCACAGGTATCTACATATTTACAAGCAGATTTAAATAAGTTTGGCCAATAATATTTACTCGTAAGTGCTTTCACCAATTTATCACGACCGAGATGACCATTCTCATCATGATATGCTTTTAAAACTTCATTTTCCAAATGTTTTGGAATATATTTCCTTAGCTGTTCGTTCCTTTCACTCATATAATATAACTGTTCATCCTCTTGCAAAACTAAATAATTCTTCTTATATTTATTCTCCTCCGTTTCTTTTAATTTCTGTTTTATTTGTAAGACTTTTGGATCTAATTCTTGTTCTTCTTTCATATTAAATTGTGTTAAATGTGGGTCTTCTGCTCTAGGTTCAGACTCTTGATCCGATGGCAAACTCTCAAATTCTTCTCTATTTATTATGGCAGAATCTAATATATTTACTTGCCAGTTTCGGTCGTCTATCTCTGGTTCACCTTCATCTTCTGTGTCTCCTGATGACAGTGGATACGGGATCCTAGATAATAAATCAGCACATGTGTTAATCCTACCTGGTATGTATTCAATTTTTGTATTGTATCCCTGCAGATTCAATGCCCTCGTCTGTATTTTCCTGTTCTGCACTGGAGCTTCTAACAGAGATTTTAAAGGCATATGGTCAGTTCTAATAACAAAATTTGCGTTATGTAAATAGTAGTTAAGTTTCTGTAAAGCATAATGAATAGCATAAGCCTCCTTCTCGATAGTCGACCATTTTCGTTGCGACCTGCTAAGTTTATGAGACAAGAAATAAATTGGCCTTTCATTTTTAACTCCTGGTATTCCAGATTCTTTTCATTCATATGGTTGAACCAAACACGCTCCTATAGCATTATCTGAAGCATCTGTACATAGTATTAACTGTTTATTCAAATCTGGATGCGTCAATAGTGGTACCACTGTTAAGCTGTTTTTTTTAAAACTCGAACGCTTTTTGACACTCATCATCACACTTAGATCTAGCGTATTTGCCCGTTAAGTTTGTAATAGGTTCTGCTATTTTTGAAAACCCTGGGATAAAGCGCCTATAATAACCACAGGTTCCAATAAACGCACGCACTTCTTTTACGTTAGTTGGAGGAGGTAACTCTTTAATAACCTTTATCTTGTCTTGGTCTGGTTTAATTCCGTCTCTATTAATAATATACCCCAAATATTTTGTTTCTGTTTTTAAAAACTCGCATTTACTAAGCTTCAATTTAACATCATGTATTCTTAATCTGTCGAATACTAATCTTACATGTTTTAAGTGATCATCAATATCCCCTGCTGTATAGATTAGAATGTCGTCTATGTATGCCAATGCAAACTTTTGCATACCCTCTAATACCTCATTTATTAACAGCATGTAGTGAGACGGGGCCGTTCGAACCCCGAATGGCATTCGTGAGAATTCGTTAGAACCCATATGAGTACAGAAAGCACTTTTCTTTTGAGCATCTTCCGACATCGGTATACACCAGAACCCTGATCTTGCGTCTAGCGTCGTGAAGAATGTAGAGTCATTAAGCAACCCCAAAATATCATCAATCACCGGCAATGGGTACGTTACATTCTTAGTGATTTTGTTCAACGCCCGATAGTCACAGCAGAACCGATGTGAACCATCAGGTTTGGTCACGATGACGATCGGAGATGACCATTCTGACTTCGATCTTGTTATTATTCCTGCTTTCAACATATCTTCTATTGCCTTTTCAACAATTTCTCTATTTCTTAAGGGAGTTCTATACGGTTTTAAACTAATTGGTGGATGGTCTCCCGTATCTATTTCCATTGTAACTGTTTTTGTCCTTCCCAATTCTAAATCATTAATTGCAAATACATCCTGATTTTCTTTTATAAGTTGTTCTAATACTTTCTTATTTTCTGGTGGAGCTTTTAACTGTGCCAACAATTCTTGTTCCCTTGTCATTTTGTCTAGTGAATGCATTTGGGCTGTATTTCTTCTGAATGGATGGATCAATTCATCCTTTTGTACGTTCCCTCTTCTTCCGCGTCCGCGTCTGTTATTAATTCTTTCACTAGAAGTTTCTGAATAATTTGTTCCCGGCATTTCTACTCTATCCGTTGCCAATATGTCACTAATGTTATGTTCTAGTTTGGCTATTACACATCCTCTGTATAATTTAATTTCTCTACCTGTGTTGTTAATAATCATTACTGGAAAGGTTAAATGTTTATCTAATGATGTTATTCCATCCGGAACTTCTAGACCAGGCTCATCAATTACTTCCTTTTGCAACTCAGTGATTCTAACTGTGTGTCCTGCCACATAATATGGGTTTCTCTTTACCTTTGCTTGTATCAAATTAACCGACTGTGGTTTTAACGTCGTAGACATTTTAACTCTAACTAGTGCTGATATATGCATGTCTTCTTCCATATCTACATACACGTCCTTGAATTTTAATTTGTGTAAATCAAAGAAAAGTCTTACTCCGTTTTTATTAAAAAATCTCTTCCTATAAGCATGTTTCTATTTAAATCTTTCACTACATGAAAAAGATGTCTTACGTTGATCCCTCCTAATTTAAAATTGATCATTGTTTGTCCAATTACTTGTAAGTTCTGTCCTGTAACAGAGTGAAGATTATTATGACTCTTAAATATTCTACAATTTCTCATTATTTTATATAAAAAACTTTCTTTAATTACACTAACCTGAGCTCCTGAATCAATTAATGTACGAACTCTATATTTTCCTATTTCTATTATACATGAGCTATGATCTGTTTTATTTTCTGTAAACTGTTTGATTTCGTCTAGTTGAAAGTATTCTCTACTCTTCCTACTATGCCTGTTATTAACATATTCTTTAAACCTTGGGACCTTGTTATTTTCCCTCCTACTATAGGTCCTATTTAATAGGTAGGGCGCCGGTTTTCCTGCATTCTTGTACCTGTAAAATTTCTGTGTCTATCTTCAACATTCCTATTCAACCTGCTATTGCCATTTCTACTTTGTGTATTCGACTGGATACGCCTGTTATCACAAAAACGAGAAACGTGTCCGCGTTGACCACAAAACCAACAGACTATATTTGTGTTATTTGTGTTACCTACTGTCTCACTTGTAGGATACCTCATTTGTCTTCTTTCATCATAAGCATTTCTATTTCTACCTTGTAACGTCTGTATACCTCCTCTCCTATTCCATCCGAACCTTGTTTGTCCTATCTCCATAGGCTCCTCAATCCTGTCTTCTCGACTAGTTCCTATTTCTCGTCCTGTTCTCAATCTAAATCTACGTCTCAAATTTTCTTCTTGTACCGCAATATCTACAGCTTGTGATAACCTCTCGGGGGTTTCTCTCATCAGCTTAAATTTCAGTCCATCGGACTTTATGCCATCTACAAAAATCCCGACTAACATCCTCTCCACTTCTTCTCCTCGTACATTCTGTCCTAAGAATGCTTCTTCAGCCAGGTTAATCAACCTATCGCTGAACAATTGTACCGTCTCTCCATTGTTTTGTTTAGACTGTCTCAACACCGAAAACGCATGTTGTGGGTCCGTTATTTCCGCGTACTTATGGGCTAGGTCGTCTTTGAACTGCTCCCATGTCTCATCTACTCTAGCCTCTAATTGTCTTCGGATATGATCTGAAACCGGTTCTGTCGCTGCCTGATAAGCAAGTCTCATTTTCTCTTCATCTGATGCTGACACCAAATATGCATATTTCTCTATGGAAGTAATCCACTTCTTAAAATCTCTTGCCTGTCCACTAAACTTAACAATTTCAGTTGTCAATCCTTGTTGTTTCATGACCGTATTAAGTCTATCTATCACTGTTCCTTCCCCGTCAAAACTTGTGCCAAGGAATCTTGTTCCGTCATGCTGAAATATTTATGTATATACTAATAAAATCAACATCACATTTATAACTATCTAATTTAAAGACATGATCGTTGTTACTTTACACACTAAGAATTGTTCAACCATTCAATGGTACTTAAAATGATATTTAAGGTTTACAAATTACCCTAATTTCTGCTCCCGATCCAAGAAAGACGGATTCCTCTATGTTCGCTGTCAGGTAGAATTCAAACGCTAGGAGTCTGTGTTAGTTGAAATGCTCCTCCAACCGATCACGCACTTCAGGTAGTTAGGGAGTTTCTTCTTCCAACGTCTCAGTAACTTCAGCCCCTGGTTGGGCCCCTACCAGACTTCTGGCTTCTTTTCACCCTATACAGGGCACATCAAAGCGACGTCTTGAGAACTTCACTAAAGCGATAATTTGGGTCCCCTCTTCAGTAGGTCGGCAGCCCAGTCTGCCCCTCCCACTTCCGAGAGTCCCCTGACGATATCGCTGCTGCTGTTGATGACCTTCTCATTTCCTCTTATTCTTCCAATGAGTGATTGACTTGTTTCTTCAAACTCTCAAGGTCACAATTCAACGGTATTCAGTTCGCTCCAGACAATCTTGATGCGAAGTAGATAACTGCTACTTAATTCGATTTGTCTTGCACTTTCTTTTTCCTGAGCCTCTTATTTCGAAGGATCCAGAAAAAACGTGCTGGTTCTTCTCACTCTTTTGCTCAGCAAGATGATGACCATTGTACAGCAACTCGCCCTGGCAAGCCGGTTTTCATATCTCAGCTGATAACGACTGCCTTTACAGCGAGGATTCTTGACAAGAGGTCCTTATAGCGAGGATTCTGAAGAATATTTACAGACAACCACCCCTAGCTGGGCTTTTGGCTGCTGTAACTCTCACCGACGACGTAGTGGCCATTTATCAACTTCGTTTTAACGTTCAATACAAGTATAGAACCGTGCCGTAATCCTGTCTCTGGGTAATTGATGCAAGCAGAACAAAGATCTTCAAAACTTTGCAGTTACTTCGATGTGTTACATGGACAGCGTATTGAGATTCCGCGACACTTCATGTTCCGATCCTGAGTCGTGGGCACCATTTCGTCCTTTATAACAAAGCACACACAGAAAGGACTAACGAGTTCTGCTAGTTGAATATAAATGGAGTTTTATTTCCAATTGATGACCACTACAACAAACGTATTGCAATTCCAAAATCATGATGACTTCTCTCTTCTAGTCCCAGATGTTTTCTGACTGCCCTAACAACAAGCTACGTCACGACTTGAGCATCTTTCTTCCCATTCCATCCTGATGCTCAAGCGTGATGTAGCTTTGCACACCTAACTTATCCATTCTGCTACAGTTATATAGTTAGATGTATATTCTTTACAGGATGTCGCATTGTTTTCTGTTGTGATTTCTTGCCAAATTTACGTTCAGTAGTTTGTCATTGCTTTCTGAACGATAGGCACCCATACCATTTCTTTTAAAAAAAACAACGCAAGGCGGTCTGCTGTTAAATCGCCCGCAGCTGTGTTTCGAACGCGGGTATGCGAAATTACGAACTGCATCCGAGACTCCATCGCCACGGAGCAGACATAAGTGGGGTAGGGAACTTCAAAACGGTGTGACCTCTGTGATAGATTGTAGCGTCTATTGTTCTACAGGAATTCAATCACCTTTTGGAGGTCTTGCATTGAACGTAGTAGCGACTACATCGCAAAATGATACATTTGTTCCTTACCTTTTCATAATATATTCACACACACAAATATATATATATATATATATATATATATATATATATATATAAATATATATTTAGTATGCCTGTGTATTAAGTTGCGTAGAGAGGGACAGACAGAGAGAGACAGGGGAAGGGGGGGTGAACCAAGAAACTGAGAGAGATAGGGAGAGACAGAGAGAGAGAGAGAGAGAGAGAGAGAGAGAGAGAGAGGGGGGGGGGTATTTCTAAGGCGAGCAAGCTAAGTGTAAGATAACAACTGCTCACTGAATGTTCTGTTGACACAGATCACGCTGTAGGTCCCTTCTCCTGTAGCCTCTGTTCCACTCTGTACATTGACATAATACGTGCTGTTTACACCCACCACATCATTATTGGACGCTCCCGTTGACTCTCCAAGTATCTCTGCAACAAAATGTATATAACTGAGCCACTGCGCATATAAAAGTTTCTTGAGTATGACATTCTTCTTCTTCCTATCGAGAATAAGGTGAACTGCGGTAAAACTTGAAAAGCAATGAATGAATCACTGAAAAACGAGAAGTAGGTTGAGAGCTTTACCAAAGACAACTACAAAAAACAATGAACGTTGCGGCCAAAGCCTTCGTCAGCACAAAACAAACAAACAAAAATCGATTAAACTAATACACGATCAACACTACATGAATGTCTAAATATCAACTCATCTGTGTCCAAGCTTTAGACGGCTATCGATGGCTGGAATGGAACGGATGTTGTGTTAAAGGGGTCAACTGCCTAAAGGTCAGTACAGCCAGAAACTCGGTGATTGGTTAATTCAACCGGTGAGGGAACCCGCGTTAGGGGGATCGGGGTGCGCCCAGGAGAGCGAATGGAAAAATATGGATGTGTCACTCTGAGGCGATGTAACGGATGCAGTACGCAATTCCGCCAAGTTCGAAACGCTGCTGTGGGCAATATATGTGCAGGCCAGCAATCGTTTGCTATCAAAAGGTAGCACAAGTGACGGTAGTTCAGAACGCAATGAGAAACGACCCCATGCAAACCAACCAAGAAGTCACAGAAAGCAGAGATACTGCTGGTGGTGACTCCCACGTCCTGCGAAGGACTTGCAACTGGCTATGAAGTTGACTATAAGGTAGCGGAGATGGAGGGGGGGGGGGGGGTTGTGGATAAGCCCTTATCCACAACCCCCCCCCCCTCCATCTCCGCTACCTTATAGTCAACTTCATAGCCAGTTGCAAGTCCTTCGCAGGACGTGGGAGTCACCACCAGCAGTATCTCTGCTTTCTGTGACTTCTTGGTTGGTTTGCATGGGGTCGTTTCTCATTGCGTTCTGAACTACCGTCACTTGTGCTACCTTTTGATAGCAAACGATTGCTGGCCTGCACATATATTGCCCACAGCAGCGTTTCGAACTTGGCGGAATTGCGTACTGCATCCGTTACATCGTCTCAGAGTGACACATCCATATTTTTCCATTCGCTCTCCTGGGCGCACCCCGATCCCCCTAACGCGGGTTCCCTCACCGGTTGAATTAACCAATCACCGAGTTTCTGGCTGTACTGACCTTTAGGCAGTTGACCCCTTTAACACAACATCCGTTCCATTCCAGCCATCGATAGCCGTCTAAAGCTTGGACACAGATGAGTTGATATTTAGACATTCATGTAGTGTTGATCGTGTATTAGTTTAATCGATTTTTGTTTGTTTGTTTTGTGCTGACGAAGGCTTTGGCCGCAACGTTCATTGTTTTTTGTAGTTGTCTTTGGTAAAGCTCTCAACCTACTTCTCGTTTTTCAGTGATTCATTCATTTCTTCTTCCTATGACCTTTTATCCAAAATTATGTATTTTGTATATATTGTATTATGTATATATTCTGTATGTGTGTGTAAAGTGTGGGAGTTTGATCAGAATAGTAGATTGGGGGGGGGGGGGGAATCGGGGGATGTGTGTGTGGGTGGATACGTGATGTGTGTGGGTGGGCTCAGGATGTGTGGGTGGGCGGGGTGGGTTTGTGTGGGTGGGTGGGGGATTTGTGTGTGGTTGGGTGTGGGATTTGTGTGTGGGTGCGGGCAAGATGTATGGGTGTATGGGGAGATGTGTTTTTGGGTGGGGATGTGTGTTTGTCTAGGTGGTTGTGGGTGAGTGGGTGGAGGAGGTTATGTTGGTGGATGATTGATGGTGGGTTATGGGATGGGTGGGGGTATATGTGTGGGTGGGGAGATATGTGGTGGGTGGCAGATGTGTGCAGGTGGGGGTGGTTGTGGGTTTGGGGATGTGTGTGTGGGTGAGGGATGTGTATGGGTGTGGGATGTTTGGGAGGATGGGTGGGGAGTGTGTGTGGGTGAGAGATGTGTGGGTGAATGTGTGTGGGGGATGTGTGTGGGTTGGGGGAGGGTGCATGATGGGGGTGGGTGATGGATTTGGAGATGTGTGTGTGGGTGGGGGATATGTCTGGCTGGGTGGGGATGTGTGTGGCTGGATGGAGGATGTATGTGTGGGTAGTAAGTGTGATTGTAGTTGGGGGATGTGTGGATGGGTAAGAGATGTGTGGATAGATGTGTGTGTGGGTGAGGGGTGTGTCTTTGGGATGTGTGTGGGTGTGGTATTGTGTGGGAGGGGAGCTGGGTGTGGATAAATGATGTTTGTGTGGGTGGTTGCAGGTGTGGTTGGGTTTGTGGGTGGGTGAAGGATGTGTGTGAGGATGGGGGATGGGTGGTTAGGATGTGTGAGTGTGGGTGGGTAGATAGGAGATATATGTGTTGATGAGTGGGTAAGGGATGTGTGGGTGTTAGTGGTTGAGGGATAAGTACGTGTGTCTAGGGATGTGTGAGGGGATGAATGTATGGGTTGTGTGTGCGTGGATGGGAGGTGTGTGTTTGTGAATGGGGAATGTGTTGGTGGGTGGGGATGTGTGTGAGGGATGTTTGTATGGGTGGGGAGATTGTGCGTGGGTGGGGATGTGTGTGTATATGGGTAGGGGTGTGTGGTTAAGGGATGTGTGGCTGGGGGAATGGGTGGATGGAGGATGTGTGGTTGGGTGGAGGATGTGTGGTTGGGTAGAGGATGTGTGGGTGGGTGATTGTATATGAGTAAGGGTGTGTGGTTAAGGGATGTTGGTTGGGGGATGGGTGGGTAGAGGATGTGAGGGTGGGTAGAGGATATGTGGGTGGGTGAGTGTATGCAGGTTAGGAGATGGCGGGGGATGTTTGCAGGTGTGGGCTCGGGATCTGTGAGTGGGCTGGGGGAGATGGGAGATTATGTGGGTGAGTGCAGAATTTGTGTGTGAGTAGGTGTGAGCTGGTAATGTCATGAGGACAGTCGGACGTGCGTTCAGCTGACCACCCCTTCCCAGGCATATAACTTGTGATAGTTAGGAACTTCTTCGGAGAAAACAAAATAAATAAACTGACCACTCATGTTTCAAAGAGTGACTAAGTAGTATTTTACAGTTATTATCGGGATACCGACAGGAAGAATAGATCCCACTGTAACTGTCATACAGGTCGCAAGAGGCTATCAAGGAGGCTTAAGCCTGGGACTGGCATGGAAAAGCTTCAGCTGCAAACCCAAACTAATCAAAGTCCAGTGATGAAGAAAAGTGAATAACGAAGCCAACCGAGTGGAAAGAAGGTCTTCTAGAAGAGACAAAGCGTGATCAGGAAAAAGACTCATGTCGTCCGGATAGCAGATTTCTTCATTTTCATTTAGGGCAATTTCCTGAATTAAAACCTGGAGAAAACCAGGCAATAGTATAACTAGGAAGGCCTTTGCATGGAATCCGCACGACAAAAGAAATATGAAGACCTAAATCCGCACGGGTAAGCGAAGTAGAAACAAATATGAATAATTTAAGGAGACATCAACAACAACAACAACAACTTTTATACAAACATATGCCCCATATAACGACACTTACAGCGACGAAGATAAAGACGAGTATTTTGATAAACTTGCAGACACATTAAATCATGTCAGGGAGACAGATGAACATATTGTAATGGGCGATTTTAACGGAAGAATAGGCACACAAACAACACCGTGGAATGAATGTATGGGGCCATTCAGCGACACAGAGACTGATTGTAACAGCAATGGCCAACGTCTACTTAACATATGCTCCGAACACGGACCAATAATAGCAAATAGTTTTTTTCAACATCGTCGTAGCCACATCAAGATCTGGTATAAATGGAATGACATAGACCAAGCATCTCAAATTGACTTTATTCTAATTAGGAAATCAGAGGACTGCTATTAGATTCAAGAGCACTCCCAAATACAGACGTTGATACTGATCACAAACCAGTCATAATAAAAAAGATTCCAACATACAGGAAAATAAGAAACAAAAAGGTAACAAAACATATCATCAATTATAGGAGGCTTCAGGAAAATACGGTTAAAGACGAATTCAATCAAGAAATCAAAAAACTACATAAGAACATCCGTGACGACTGCTTAAACATAGATAAGGAATGGACAATTTTCAAAGCTACCATGCTCGACACACTGGAAAATAAATGTGGCACAAAGAAAGTAGGGCGAGACAAAAGATTAAGAACAGCCTGGTGCAACAACGAAGTTAAAGATAGCATATTCAAAAAAAAAGGTAGCATTTAAAAAATGGATCACAAACAAGTCTGAACAAGACTATGTTACTTGTGACATATATGTATCATCCCGCAGTCCTTTCCAGCAGACGTTGTCATACGCGCTATTAAAACTTAGGACGGGATACTTAACGAAACGTACTCTTGTTTGAATTAAGGCCATTGATTGGCCGAGCCCCGGAAACACAGGCGCTTAAGCGAGACAAAGGCTAGACAAAGCCGGCCTCGTCAATCGCCATATTATCTTCAAGGTAGCGAGGGACCCATTGTTAATTGGTTAATTAATAGCCCACTTATTCTCTGCGTTTTAGGTGAGCATTATATTATATAAAACATATCATGTTATGTATTAGGATAAATGCTTTGATGCAACTAATATCATGATTGAAGTTGTGTGTGTGAAAAATATGAGAATCGCTTTCATTGAAAAGTTGGTTTGAGTCACGCAGTCTGTACTATCGCCATGGTGTCCAGAGAGCTTTCATACAGCTTACAATATAATCTTGCTATGAGTCACCGTTCTGATACGCTTTTGGAAACTTATTTTATTCCTAAATGCTTATTTTTCACAACTGGTCTCTGTGTTATAAAGTGTTTTTTCTGAGTGCATATTTTGATTTCTGCCCTTACGAGGGAGAAATAATCCTATCTGTTTGGAAACACCAGTATCGCACAACACCCTCTAAACAGACGTGTCCGCTGACCAACGAACACCTTACTGCCTTAAAAGCGTTAAAGGCTAACAAAACCCTCGTCATACTGAAACCTGACAAAGGGAGCGGTACAGTACTGATGGACTGATTACCAGAGAAAAATGGATGTAATATTGTCAGATGAATCCAAATTCAGGATAGATCAAAAAGTAAACAAGTCGGAGGACCTGGATGCTATAATGAGGAAAGAGATCCAGTCACTTGTGAATGCGGGACTCATCAGTGAGGCCACTGCTAAAACGCTCACACCACGTGGCTCGCACACTCCTCAGATGTATGGTCTACCCAAACTTCACAAGCCCGGCATCCCGCTAAGACCTATCCTGTCCATGGTTAACTCTGCACAACACCGAATGGCGAGATGGTTAGCCGAAATGTTAAAGCCAGTACGACAGTCCTTCGATCCAAAAATACTCAGAGATACATTCCAACTGGTGGAATTATTGGATACTATGGACATAAATAACAAACACATGGCATCCATGGATATAGCCTCCCTATTCACTAACGTTCCATTAGAGGAGACAGTGAAAATAATAAGGGAACGCATTGAAGACAAACAACTAAAATTAGGCATACCAACACCTATTCTGGAGAGGCTACTATTACTATGTACCGCCAACATCCAATTCAATTTTCTAACTAAGTCATACCACCAAATTGACGGAGTGGCCATGGGGAGTCCTCTTGGTCCTATTCTAGCGGACATCTTCATGGCACACTTAGAAGAAAGGAGATCCTCAGACATCAACAACTTGGCCTTTTACCGGCGTTATGTGGACGATATACTAATTATCACCACAGACGAGCTACAAGCAACATCGTTTCAGGCCACAATGAACAAGACGCATAAAAACATCTCTCTATCTATGGAACACGAACACAACGAAGCGTTACCGTTCCTAGATATTCTAATGAGACGTAGAGCAGACGGCACAATTCAAAGATCGGTGTATCGCAAAGAAACATGGACTGGCCAATACCTAAATTTTCAGAGCTTCACACCTGTCCAGTACAAACGGGGCTTAGTACGGACCGTTGTTTGACCGTGCTAGAAACATATGCACCCAGGACACACTGACAGAGGAATTTGAAACTCTGAAGAATGTCTTAAACCTGAATGGGTACTCCACAGGATTTATAAAGCGCCATTGCCAACAGCCCAAACCCAAAGCAGACGTAACTACAGTCCCTAAACTCAAGGTATTCATCGAGCTAACCTTTCGAGGGGATGACGTAATACAACGTCTACAAGACCGGCTTACTACAGCAGTAGGTCGAACATTCTGTGCGGCAACTCCAGTCATTAGATGTAAAACCGTACCCATTCCTACACCAACAGTCAAAGAGCCTGTTCCTCTGTACGCCACAAACAATTGTATTTACCAATTCACATGTAGATGCCAGGCCGTTTACATTGGTCGAACGGAGAGACAGCTTAACAAACGGGTGTCAGAACACATACCTCAATGGGTCAACAAGATACAACACACAGGAGATGCTAGCCGCGAGGAGCCGACACACCGGAAGCTCCCGGCGTCTTCAATCGGCAGGCACATTGTCGCCAGTGGCCACGTTGTGTCCAGAGACACTGCATTTCGCGTGTTGTTTAGAACACAAAATACTCGCTTGTTAAAATTTGCAGAAGCAATTATGATCTATCAACGCAAGCCAGAATTGTTTAAACAGAAAGACATGTTAGTCAGCTTAAAATTACCGTGGTAGATAAGTGACATTACTGTGCGAAATTGTGTATATTTCAACTTGAAGGATTTATCTAGTTAATTTCACGTAAGTTGTGTGATTTCTGCAGTATGTTTCTGACGAGATGCAGCGAAATATGCCAGGCAATAAATCGTGCAATCTATTGCTTGTGTCTTCGTTATTCAAATTCACTACGGGAAAACATTGTTTTGAAATCCTATCTGTGTACAACATGAATAGTATGTTAGAGAGAGAGAGAGATATTCTCGCTTGACTTTTGTTTACATTGTTGTAAATACACAGAGGTGTGATTGTCTTGTAGTCTTTTTCATAAATGATGTTATGGGATTTCATGTGGTATGATATACATAATCTCAAGTGTATGGGAAAAGATTCCCATGATTTCTCTTTTATGAGTATTTTACCTTTTATGCTCATGATTGTTACTGCTTAATGCTGTAATAAATGCTGTTATAAGATTGTCATTTGGTATGGTATATCTATATATAATCTCAAGTGAGTGGGAAATGACACCATGCTCTTATGTTTTTACTTTGAGATGTTGGGTAATACCCACTAGAGAGTTCATACCATATTTAGTAAAAGACTAACAAGTTTTTCTGTTATTCATCATATATATGTATATTCTATTCATGATGTTACTGCTGGAGTAGATCTTCTAACTTCACCACAGTGGGGACAAACACATGATGATGATGATGATGATGATGATGATGATGATGATGATGATGATGATGATGATGATGATGATGATGATGATGATGATGATGATGATGATGATGATGATGATGATGATGATGATGACGACGACGACAACGACGTGGACGACGACGACGACGACGTTGACGGCGGCGGCGGCGGCGGTGGCGGCGGCGGCGGAGGCGGTGGTGGTGGTGGTGGTGGTGGTGGTAGTGGTGGTGGTGGTGGTGGTGGTGATGGTGATGATGATGATGATGATGATGATGATGATGGTGATGGTGGTGGTGGTGGTGGTGGTGGTGGTGGTGGTGGTGGTGATGATGATGATGATGATGATGATGATGATGATGATGATGATGATGATGATGATGATGATGATGATGATGATGATGGTGATGATGGTGGTGGTGGCGATGGTGAGGATGATGCAAGAGGAGATGACTGATCTGGTAGCTAACCTTCTGCCATTTATTAGTGGTACTTACATAATGCTGTTTGTAACTATGGAAAGGAGATTTATGAATTGTTTACATGAGGACATTGTCTCAGGAACTTTTTCCATGGTGTGACAGCGGTACTATCAAAATGTTTGGATGGATTAGGTGGTGCGTAACCCCTCAGGAAGCTCCAGTATCAGTCTAGAAGAGATGTACCTATTGAGTAGATACCTTATTCACTTTTGGAGTGGGTCAAAACTCTACAGTAGGCGACAAGTGCTAGGGAACTAGCTACACCTTTTTTTCTTCTTATTCCCTTTTGTTCCCTCTATTTTTAATTATGATACACTTATCAATGTTTAGGGTTATTACTAATGTATATCGACCCTGTTCTCTCTTCACTATACAGCGCTAGAGATGCCGGCTGGAGTATTGGAACTGAAGTTATGGTCAACTTATTTGGATTTAGAGGCAGGAAACTGGGTTATCAGCCTACCCCTAATATTCTACAGAGAGTGCTGGTTACTGCTACACACCCTGAACCTGAATGTCAATGCCTGGATAATTAATGGATTTTGAATATGCTGAAGTGGATTCCCTACCTCTGGGAACTTACAGATGGTGTTAATCTTTTCAATGTCTGCAAAGACATGAGGCATGCCTGGCCTAGATGGATACAGCGTATACCCTCTTCTAAAAGTCACCGCCTGATTCCACGTTCAACTGTCATATACCAGAGTCACTGATAGTCTGGGGTTCACCATCATTTACCAGTATGGATTTACCAACTGATTTTGTGGACTCCCAGCTTCCTTTGAATCTTCTCATCCATCATATCCCAGACATGGACAATCAAGCACTATACCAACTCCCGGTCAATCAAGTCGTATATTCAGCTGAAGAAAGAATAACCTACATCTTAACCCAGAGAAGGGCGGGAATATTTATGCCCAATTCAAGTTAGTTCTGTCAGGAAATTCTAATGGATAATGTGATGTCACTCCTCATCCAAAGATATACTGAAAGTGTTTGTGCCTGATCCTGATCGAATCAATCACATGGACTCCTGTTTGTTACGCCACGCCAGAACGCTTCAGACTTATACCTGTCTGTTATACCACTCTGGAATGCTCCTAGCCCAGTACTTAGCAGCTGTGACTTGGGAGATTACAGTATATCCACTTTTGATTCATATGGATTACTCCTGCATGTTTTTCGCTTTGGATATATGATCCGGAAATGAAAGCTCCGTGTGTGTGTGTGTGTGTGTGTGTGTGTGTGTGTGTGTGTGTGTGTGTGCAATCCTCAATTTTCTGAATAGGTGGATATATGCAAAGCAGCTGTTTCCCTGGATTATAGAGAGTGTGATTATGGCGAGACTTTTTTTCTAGTGGATATTGAAGGAGAGGGAGTCATCATTAGACCGGTAGGATAGTTCTAGAGACAGATTAGATAGATTTTCTTTATCTATTTCTTTGTATGGATTATTTACTTTGTTTGTGTGTGTAACACCTGTATTTGTTGTGAACCTTTTTTGGGGATTTTTGGGGACTTCTGTTATGGTTGTATAATTTGTGTGCATTAACTGAATATAATTTATTTCATGTATATGTCACCATAATGTAGCCAACAGGGTTTGTCCAAGACCCAAATGTTTTCACAATACAGTTGTTTGTGTGTTTGGTTTAACCAAGCCTTGAAATTACTTCATTGTTAACCTGTTGTTCCAAAATTGATGTTTATAGTCCAGTTATGGTTACTGTTATGTGATACAGTGAGTCATTGTACTGTTTTTGTCTAACAATGGTTGTTTTCCTCTGTCATGTAATCCATTTGTTGCGTCTAACATTGGTTGTTGTCCCTCTGTTGTATAATACTGTGGATGTGCATGACAGTGGATACTTGTCATTGTTTATATATATATATATATATATATATATATATATATATATATATATATGGAATAACCTACATCTTATATATATGGGAGATTAAATGTGGGGGCGGGGCACTTACACACACCTTCTGGGTAGAGTAATTAGTACTCGGGTGTCTGTGGTAGAACTTCCCGGATCTCCCAGACTTCTATGGGAAACATTTCTTCTATGTTAGTGTTGAACATGCACCCTTTTCTGCCTTGTTCAATGCTTGGGGGTTTAACGAGCCAATATATTATTTCCTATAGAGGGCGTGTTTGGGATTTAGACCCCATTCATACTGAATACCCCTAGCGAAACTTGTCCTTATTCGAATTTATTATATTTACCACCCCACATTACTTATAGAATTGCATGACGAAATGCCAAACAAACAATTAGAACATGTAAAGATGAATCCTGGCGAATCTACGGTGAACAGATGGCGACCCTTAGCAAAGACTACGCAAGAGAATTTTATAAACGTGTCAATGCAATGAGAAACAGAGATGCATGCTACAACCCAACCACCATCATAAACAGCAAAAGAGGTATACCGATATTTAATTCACAACAAAGACTAGCAAGGTGGGCAGCATACTTTCAAGAACTACTTAACCCCACACATAACAGAAAAATCTCAGTTTTGTGCTTAAAAGTCATGAACAACAAGAACCACATTTTTTTACCTGCAGAAGTCAAAGCAGTTATACAGAACAATCCTAAAAACAAATCACCGGGTCCAGATGGAATAACCACAGAAGCTATTCAGGCCTGTGGGGAAACAGGAGTTAAATGGCTAACAAGACTTTTCGATATAGCATGGGAAGAAATAAAAGTCCCAGAGGATTGGCAACAGGCAATAATAGTACCAATATGGAAAAAGAAAGGCAGTATGAGAGAGTGTGAAACATACAGAGGTATATCACTCCTGAGCCATATAGGGAAAATGTTTGCAAAACTATTGGAACAAAGAGCTAGACCCATAATTGAACAACAGTTAAGCAAAGTACAATTCGGTTTTCGGAAAGATAAAAGTTGCACTGATGCACTATTTACACTTAGACAAATATGTGAAAAAAACTATCGAATATAGTGACCAGCAGAATATTGTGTGTGTAGATCAGGAAAAGGCTTTCGATAGAGTAGACAGATACAAATTATGGACCATCCTTTAAGACAATGGGATACAAGGGCAATTGCTAGAAAACATCATAGCCATGTACCACTCGAGCGGAAGTGCAATAAGAACACAAGAAGGAATATCAGATATGTTCACAGTCAATACTGGTGTGAGACAGAGATGTGTGCTCTCTTATCTGCTATTTAATGTCTACATGGACAGAATATCCAAAGAAGCAAGTCTTGACAGAACATATTCAGAAAATTTAGAACTCTTTACTCCAGATGAAACAACTGATCCACAGGAAATAAATGAACTTCTATTTGCAGAAGATCAGTGCCTATTTTACAGCGATGAGGGCAGACTACAACATCATACTAATAATCTGAGTTCATCCTGCAGCAGATACAATATGAGTATAAACACAGCCAAAACCGAAGTAATGCAAGTTAGCAGATCGTCGGGCCCATTAAGTATACAGATAAATAACACAACTCTGAAGCAAGTTAAAGAATTCAAATATCTTGAAAGTATGATCACAGAAGATGGCAGATTGGACAGATATATCGAAATCAGATGTCAAAAAGCTAGTGCACTTACATATCAACTATCACCCTTACTTAAACATCCAGATATACCCATGTCCACAAAACGACAGATAATAAACAGCATATTCACACCAACCTTATGCTACCAATCCCAAACCTGGACTTTATCCAAATCACACCCTCGCAAAATCAACACCTGCGAGATGAGATGCCTGAGGAGATCTTCCAACCTAACAATCCGAGACCGAGTAAGAAATGATGTTATAAGACAGACTGTGGGATCAACACTTTGTGCCACATTTATTGAAAGACAGAAGATCAAGTGGTTTGGCCATGTCGTTAGACTGCAACACCAACAACTACCATCACTGGCTTTACATCTAAGCTCATCTGCGACAAGACCACGAGGACGTCCAGGAAGAAAATGGATTGACGACATCAAAGTCATTGTACAATCATACGGAGTGACACTTATCTAGTACCGCCCACCGAGCGCTGGAACGCAAATTATTCCTCCCCACGACGTTTGACGGCAGAAGTGGAAGATGGTGATGATGATGATGGACAGAGCTGCATGGGGATATCCAAATAAGGAAGGTTATGATGAGCTTTGGTGG
>JACEFZ010007715.1:0-32059 GCA_014155875.1 Cepaea nemoralis | reverse complement strand
GGCCCCCCGGCCCTTCGTTTCAACCCAAAACCCTTCCCTTCGGCCTTTAAAGGTTTAAAGAATTTAGAGTTGAGGTCCGTAGTTTTGTGGGTGTTTTTATCATGTTCCTTGTCTGTGCGCTCTTACGAGTGAGTCCTAAGCGTTTGTCTGGGACGTCAGCTGGGGGATTGGTAGGCCGGCGAGTATCATTTGTGCCCGTCTCCTCTGGTGTTTTCCTTGATCAGTGTTGGCTACTTGTGCGTTTCGCTTGGCTGGGTACAGTCCTTATAATGACTTTATTTGGTCTTTTTGCCTTTCGATTTCTTCCTCTGTGGTCACCCATAGCACGATTTCACCGTCACCAAAATAGTATCCATATTCGTGTTCGTCATCATAATATATCAGAGGTCTGGCGGGACATTTTTTTCCCCTTGATTTTCTTGGGCTTCTTGTTTTCCTGTTCTTGTTTGTGCCTTTTGTATTCCTTGTGCCTGAGTTCCTCCCTTCTTGCCGATTCTAGGCACTCCTCCAGCTAGGTGCAGGTGGGTACATTGTGCCTTCCACATGGTACTATTATCGGTTTTCTTCCGATGTCTGGCGGGATAATGGTTTCCCCTTGAGTTTCTCCGGCGTCGTGGTTGGGCTGCTGTCTTTAGCTTGCTGTTCCGGCACGGTCTTTTGCTGAGTTTCATCTTGCGGCTTCTCTGTGATCTTTTCCGTTGCTTCTGCTGGTTTATTACGAATTAATTCCATTTCAGCTTTTAGCAGTTCTCTTTCTGAATTAATGGTTCGTATGATTTCTTCGTATTCCTTTTTCATCTCGGCGATATGTTCCACTTCTTGCTTGATGTTTCGCTGGATCTCCTTTATTTTCGCCAGCAGTTTTCGTTTTCGCTGGTCGGAGTCGGCGTTAGCAGTGCCTTAACTTGTTTCTTCGGCTCGACTATCTGGTTTTGCAGTTGATCTCGTTCAGCTTGTGATATACCCGTGGCTGTCTCGCACCTCCGCATTGCTTCCATGTATGATATCTTTGTGGTGATGGCGATCTTTAAGACGTCTCTGTGTCTTTGGAGGTACGGACAGCCCATGTATCTTGCTCCATGCTTGACCAGGCAGTTGGCGCACTTTCTCTTGTTGTTGGGTGCTCGGATGTCCGTGTCTTGTTTGGCCAGCAGACACTCCTTGAAGGCGTGGTGATCGGCGCAGTATCGGCAGATCTATGTCTTACTGCGACATGTTGTTCTGCTGTGGTCGGCTCTCTGGCATCTTGAGCATTGTGTGATTCTAGGGATGAATCTTTCTGGCTGCTGAGCTCTCTTTTTCATCATCACTTCGATCGGCATTTCGCGGCTCTCTGTCGGCGCACCGCTAAGGTTGTAGGAATCTTGGAGTAGGTGAGTAGCCACTCCGCCTTCAAGATTCGGATGTGGAGATTCTCTTCTTATAGCTGCTTCAGGATTTATTCATCTGTCAGCTCCACGTGGATACGTTTGACAACCCATCTGATTGTGAGTCGGTGTTTCCGACTCTGGTGTCTTTCTCCTCCTTCTTCTCAGCTGTCTTGGCTCTTGTCTGTGGTGTGTTGTCGTCGATCTTCCTCGTGGTAGCTTCAGTAGTATCTGTAGGTTCAGGTTCTTTGTCGCAGGTAGGCTCTCTCCGATCGTCTTCTTTGGGGTCTTGGCGGCTCCCACACCACGCTGTTCTGTGTCTGTTGTTTCTTGTTGTTGGTCTTACGACGTGACATTTTCCTCCCCCGTATCAGGCTTCTTGAACTGTTCATGTAACTTGTTCTTGATAGCGCTCCGCAAGTGCGAATGTGTGAGGTGAAAAAGGGTTCAAACCGAAAACAGCACGACTTTAAATAGTCTTTGACTTGGAACCAACGCCAATGGAAGCAAAGGCGGAATGTCTCACCAGTAAGTGTCATCTCCGCGTTTACTTTGGCTGAATCTGTTGACAATGTTCTGTGTGTGTATGTGTATATATAATCAGCCTAATCCAACCTAGACGGCTCCGTGGCTAAAGGCTTGCGAACGCGGTTCGTGAGCCGGGTACCAGGCGTTCGAAGCTCAGCTGCGACCGATTTGTGCAGCAGATCGTGTCGCGTTGTGTTATAAAGTGCTGGTATGGGAGCCGGTCGTTCAGAAGGCAATGGCAAACTACTGAACGTAACACTTGCCTTAAGCAGATAGAAGCCATAAGCAGATAGAAAGGATGGAAAGGATACAGAATGAAGCTATGCGCATTATTCTTGGATGTACAAGAGATACAGCATGCAGTGCGATACGCTACCTTCTTGATTTTCCAACCATTGACGAGAGAATACAAGTTTGCAGGGCACGCGCCTACCTCAGAATTAACGCAAACACACAACATCCACTGCATAGTGAAATTAGGAAGGTGAAGGGCAGCAGGTTAAAAAGAGGACGGTCGTGGATGGGTCAAGCCGAAGACATTCCTTCAACAGGTGTGTTCACTTGAGGACTTAGAACCTGGCGAGGAGTGGGTGCAAGTGCCAACAGATTTCTGCACATCCTTTTCAGTTTGCATCCAACTAGATAGAAAATGCAGACAAGAAAATCCGGCTGCTGTTGAGGCTGAAGTACAAGCGTTGATTTTCGAGAATTCGCTAGACGGTGACGCGGTCATCTACACAGATGGGTCGGTCGTCCGACATGTGAGAAGCTCATGGGCCTTTACAGCTCGGGCCGGAGGGAGAATTGTGAAGGAGGACTCTGGTGCTTTCACTGAAACCACAAGTAGCCTGACCATGGAAGTCATGGCAGTAAGTAAAGCAATAACATGGCTCGAGACACAGACATTCACTAGGGCTTGTTTCCTTAGCGACTCAATGAACATGATCAAGAGGATAGAGGAGGGGTCGATCCGAAGAGAATGGTTGCTGCCTCTGAAGCGGTCTCGGCTGGCAAAGATTAGTTTCATCTTCGTGCCAGGTCATGCGGGAGTACAAGGAAATGAGCGGGCTGACAAGCTCGCAGGTGAGGCTACTGTGGAGGGCGGACGCGCCATGGACCAGGCTGACATTCTGAATGCTCTACGAGAAGTGAGACTTTTCCGAGAACCAAGTGATGACTGTGAATCTACAACAATGGCCAGACTGCGGGAGCAGCAAATTAAAAGAGGGGTGGCCAAACAAGAACACTACGCAGGAAGCCAAAGAAGATTGATAAACCAACACAGAACTGGCGTCGTTAGCCGCTACACGCTGCGGGATTTGCTGAGGAGGGGATCCGAGCACTTATGGACTGAATGGTTCGATGTGCAACGAGGATGATCTGTCGACTAACTAACTAACACTTGCCTAGTACATCAACCGCAGCTGGAAAATGCTGGTGTTGACTGGAACGTCCCGTAAGGGTACGCAACAACAACAAAAAATCCAACCATCATCTCACAATGGAGAAGCCTTTCAAACAATGGCCATGTCTGGACGATTCCCGGCATACAAAATCTCACACGTGCCATTCACGGCAAGTCAGCGAGATCGGCAATGTATGCATACAATAGTATAAGTAAAGGTAATGGATCCCATGTCATGCTATGAAGGTATTGGGTGTATGGTTTTAACACTATATTTTATAGCAATCGGGCACTCGTTGTGTCATGTCGTCAATATCACACCAACTAATTTTACTTCCTGGGAAATTTTTCTGGTACCCAATTTAGGTTGGGTCGACCTGGGGGAAAAGGTGAATGGGGGGGGGGGAGAGAGAGAGAGAGAGAGAGGGAGAGAGAGATAATATCCACTCGTAGACACAAGAATCAAATCTAACTGCCGCTGTTCTATTGGGTAAAATTTAATCACGTGAATATGGCACTAATCTGTATTTTCTTGACCAGATTGCACTGGATGGGTGCTGTGGTCATTATCACGCCAACGGCCATGACTCCCTAAGTATTTGCTGCGACCCAGTTATTGAGAGTGGGTCGACCTGGAGGCAGGTGGAACAACTTGTCTATATATGAGATTTATATTCTGTTGAGAAGAGAATGATATCACTAGTGTAGATCCTTTTCATTGTGATGAGTAAGCCGCTCGCAATCTCTCAGGGAACCTCCAGCGACCTCTCACGGAACCTCTGGCGATCTCTCGCGACAACCCCAATGATCTTTCGTCAAACCTCATGCGACCTCTGGAGAGGCGACCTCTGGAGAGGCAGAGTTCAGGTAAACAACGGCTGCGAAAGGCTCAGATAGCATAAGCAATCTTTAAAATGGCACACTCTGTTTGATTCTTTTAACCGTCGGAGCTGTGTGACATATCCTACTCCGGTCCTCTGCTAATTATACACGCTTCATAACTGTACACTGTCGTGCCATGACCGATCACTTCTCATAAGTTAGTTTCATGGTCTTTTACCGGACGTTTGCAGGTAAACCCCAGCATTTATTGACTGACTGTGATTTAATCAGCAATTTTACGTTCAGTAGTTTGTCACGCGTTGTGAAGGGCCAACGTTTCATACTATCGAAATCAACCCAAAGCGATCTGATTCTAAATCACCCGCGCCTGATTTTTAACCTTAGACTGGGATGACGGAGAATTGTGAAACGCCCACTGTCTCCTAAGCCACAGGACGCCGGCTCGACACGTGTACATGAAAGTTATTTCTGAGAAAGGTCAGCACTCCCTTATATCCTGTGTCGTACCTGTCGCATCTAGAACAGCGGTGCGTGCTCTCGCATGTTCACAGTTTGATCTGCCCCATGACTTTCTTGTATACAGGAGACTCTAACTTGCTTCTGCCGTGGGAAGCTTTCTTACTCTTGACTATTTCGTGTTTACTTCTGATAAGGATTGCAAATGTCGATGTCAGCAACAGTGTGTATCTCCAAATCAAAGCCATGTCATAAAGGGATATGCCGGTTTGTTGCAATGGGAAACAAAAATTACCTGCGTCTGTGAAATGTCTTAGCTCGATATGAATAGTCTATAAATACTCAACTCCAATCCTTCACCTCACTCTCACTCCCAATATCACAGGTTAATGAGATAAACAGTTACCCTGTCAGATATTGTGTTAGACGTGAGAGGTATTGGGTCTTCACATATACCGTGTCGTTTATAATAAGTCGTGGCATAATGTAATGGAACCGGCTCTTTTTCTCGGATTTGACACTTATACGAAAACATTAAGAACATCTGTGGTGGCATAATTTAAGAGGTTGTGTCAACTCGAAGACTGTGCCCCGGGTTCAATCTACATCAGTGGAAGAATTTCCTTTTTCTTTCTTTCTTCCCCCCACCCCCGGGGCTGGTTAGGACAAATATTGAGAAAATCTGTTAATCGAAGAAAGCCCTTCACCTGGAACCTACATGGCAATCTAAATACACAAGTAGAAGAGAATTAGAGATATAGATGAATAAAGCGGAATATAGGAGCGGAGAGCGGAGGTGGAAGAAGCTTTTCTCCTGTTCCATCCATCCATCATGTGCCATGCCGGTAAGCGTGGGCGGTCATGTTCTGCCATCTCACTCGATCATCAGAGTCGTGGATCAGCTCCGTGTTTCTGTCTCGACCATGCCACAAGGCCAAGCCATCCAGGTACTTGCTTCTAGGTCTTCCCCTTGGTCTGTTCCCCTCGATCTTACCAGTTGTCACCAAATTCTCCAATCCATTTCTTCTCATAACATGCCCAAAAAATTTTGACTGTCTACGTCTAATTTCTCTAATCAATTTACGATCTTCATTTGTTTCTTGAAGGACTTGTTCATTGGTCTTTCTGGCTGTCCATGGTATTCTTTGCATTTTCCTCAGAAACCACATCTCTACAGCCATCAGATGTTTTTCAGCCTGACTGCTCATTGTCCACGCTTCACATCCATATAAAAGTACAGGTTCAATGTAGCATCTCAACACTCTTTTTCTCGTTTCAATTGACATCTTTTTATTGGTCAATATGTTTTTCATCTTGCTAAAGGCTACTTTTGCCATGGCGATTCTTGTTCTAATCTCTTCAAGGCATCTCCCATCAGATGTTATTACTGTTCCGAGATAATTGTACCTGCTCACTTGTTGAAGAATATTCCCATTTACTTGTATATTACATTGTGGTATTTCGTCCTTCCTAGTGACGACCATAATCTGTGTCTTTTTACAATTTAATTCTAACCCTAGTTGTTCACTGTGTGTAACAATCGCATCTACTAAATTTTGCAGGTCCTGTTCATTGTCTGCAATCAAGACTGTATCATCTGCATATCTAATGTTATTGATGCATCGTCCCCCAATGTTGATTCCTTCCATATCTTCAATATTTCTGAAAATACTTTCACTGTACAGGGAAAACAGATCTGGAGACATTACACATCCCTGTCTCACACCCCTTTTAATAGGCTGATATTGGCTTACTGCATTATCAACTCTTATGGCAGCTTGTTGTTTCCAATATATGTTTTCTACAAGTCTAAGATCTTTTCCATCAATTTGTAGATCTTCAAGCATCCTTATCATGTTGACATGTCTCACTTTATCAAAAGCCTTTGTGTAGTCAATAAAGCAAATTTGTAGATCTTTGTTTTTGTTCGATGTTGATCACATTCCAAGGCTCCCGATTTCTTTGGGATTGCAATAAATACAGAATTACATAACTCCTGAGGTATATTTCCAGTATCATATATTGTATTAAGCAGACTGGTAACTTTATCTATTCCATATTCTTCTAAAGCATTAATCATTTCTGTTGTGACGCTGTCTGAACCGGGGGTCTTGCCAGATTTCATATGGTTAAGTGCATTCTGAACCTCCATCTTTAAAATTGCTGGTCCTTCATTATTATTTTGGACATCATACTGTTCGTCTCTGTTATAGTCATAAAGGTTTTTCACATAATCTGACCATTCATGTAAGATCTGATCTTTTTCTATTATGACTCTTCCATCTTTTGTCTTTAGGCAGCCTGCTGATGTACGTGTTCTTTGATTAGTAAGCTCCTGAATTCTTTTGTGCATTAGTTTCGCATTGTTACTGTTGTGTTGTTTTTCAATTTCTCTGCAATTTTTCTCAAGCCATGTTTCTTTTGCCTCCTTACATAAGGTTCTCACTTTTCTGTGAATTTCTTCATATTTGGCAGGATTATTTTTGTTCTGACTTCTTGTTTCCATTAGTTGTAAAATTTCTTCAGTCATCCATGTCTTACGGCCCACTTTCTTTACTTTTGGAATAGTTTTTTCTGCTGCGCAACTGAGTGAATTCTTCATCGTTTCCATTGATCATCTACACCTTGAAACAGGATCTCTAGATCAGACAATATATCAAATTTGATCTTTACTTCTATGTTAAAATTATCTTGTATTTCTTTGTCAATTTTCAATTTGCACAAGTCATATTTAGGGTTTCCTGTTGTATACTTGACTTTCTTTAACTTTACCCTCAATGTGCCTGTAATTAATCTGTGATCACTGTAACAGTCTGCATTTGGAACTGAGACAGTAGGGAAAGTGGTTTTCACATACTGCCTCAGTTTACTAGAGGGCAATGACTGGAATGATTTTGAGACAGAAAGTTCACCAACCAGTATAAGTTCAAAATTCGTGAGTGACCGGGCGCTGACTTGATCACGGCCTGCTAACCGAGAGTTTACCTTTCGTTGTTAGTGAAATGAGAAATTCAGGAAACATGAAGCCAAACGTAGCATAGGCTTTGTGGGGAACTGTCAGTTTGGGCAAGAAATACAACGGAGGGGCAGATTTATGGCAGTGGGAACGTGCTTGAGCTGAGAAATCTACTTCAAGGAGCATGAACTCAAACAAGGACTATGAACTCAAAAACAAGGTCGTATTGGGGTGAAGGTAGTTAGATTAATAATAAGATGCAAATTGAAGCAGGGTACGCGAAGTACTGATTGGATGACAAGGGACAGCGACGTCACGTGATTCAAGAAAGGCGCCAACTCGAGAAGTAATATATACTTGAGGATCCAGTCAGTTAGGAGAGTCGAGCAGGAGAGAGGACAGTTAATAGTGGACTCCGGGAGCGGCAAGGGTCTGAGCCCTCTTAGGGCAGCCCAAGGAACATAGTAACAGGACTTCAGAAATTGTGGCTAATCCGTGCCCAAGTCTGTATAGTATCTGTAGGAGGAGGAAGTGTAGGAAGACGGACAAGCGCTCATGCTAGAACTCGTCTGAATCACTGATAGGAGTGAGAGCGACTAAGGATCTGTGAACGGAACCTACCCAAGGCAGATAAGCCAAGGAAGGGAAAGACACGCAGAGTCCGAGGGTCGTTAAAGTGCAAGAAAGCCACTTGAGTTAAGAGGACCGCCAGCTAAGGAGACCGCTCGTTAGTTGCAGTAGATGGCTAAACGTCAAACAAGACGACCATAGCCAGGAACACTGCGGTTGGAACCACGCAGGAGACTAAAGGTCAGATATGACAATAAGGTCAAGTGGGATCCACGACAAGCGATTGATTGGGCAGAGACAAATGAAACCCAGAAGGACGACCATAAAACCCACTGGATGGCAGAAGAAGAATGTAAGTTGACATAAGACTTAGACCTAATTAGTTTAGTTGTATATTATAAATCAGGTACTTTAGTTTAGAGAGCTATGGCAAACTACTGTAGGTAAGTTTACCGAATAATTATGAGCAGTCGACAATGGATTAGGATTGGATGCGACGTCCTGCAAATTACGTATATATAAATGGCCGAAATAGAGTGTTGGGAGTCATATTAATCGGAGAGATAAGCAGAGTGTGGATAAACCATGTATGTTCATGTAACCAAGCAATTAGACGTACACAATTAATGATAACTAGGCGGGTCAACACGGCATTTAAATACGCAGAGATGGCAGTATTGCAAGGATATAAACACAGCGACCCAACCCAGCAGACGGCAGAAGAAGAATACATTGTCTGGGTAAACAGTTACCCGCTGAACAAGTTGGATGGGAGCGAATTAATTCCCTGGGTATATGGATTGATGGATCAATCTGTGGATCGAATGGGTGTTTGGGCTGAATACATGTACCACTGATAAGCATACGGAGAGATAGTTATGAAACAAAGGCCGGTGTAATTCCTAGATTTAGTCCTTTTCTTCATGCGGTTAGGAGGTGATAGTAGGTAATAATTCCCTAACGTCTGGTTGTATAGTTTATTACATTATCTACCCCCCCCCCCCCCTTGTGACGTCATGCAGTATTGTGTTGTTTTTTGGAGTCGATTATACATAGATGTGTCTTCAATGCATGTACTGGTTACTTTATGTGATTATGCTGTAGATTGTCACTCTGTTACTGTTCAGAAGAAAATAAATATGTTTGAGTTGCCTTTTATTTCGACTTGTCAGTCTGAAGTAATATAATTTAGAGTAGCTTAGAGACCTGGTGAGGCTGTACATCTCTTCTATAACCTGATAACATACACCACGAGACATTGATGGTGCAATAGTAATTAACTATTGTTCTCACGCGGAGACACGAACCTCTATCTGTCGTATCCCTTACTCTCATCCTTTTTCTCCTTCTCTCTCTCTCCCTTGTTCTCCCCTTTCTTTACTATCAAAGGTAGTGTGTAGTAGGCAGAGTTCGACTGAGGAACGAACTTTTAGGCTTCACACTATCTATATCATTTCCCTCAATCATTCTTTTCTTTCTCTCCTCTCTCTTCTCCCTCCCTCCTCTCTCTTCTTCCTCTTTTTTTTCTCTTGATCACACATGGCGTCGTCGGCAGGATATGTTTCCAGAATATTCTGGGGACCTTCCTATTGTAGTCCAGGAGCTTCCCAGGAATATTCCATGTGACCTTTGTCTCGGCGGTGTCAGGTTCTACTACATAGTGAGATCGTATACATAGATTTGTCGCTTACAGTCAGTAGTTCGTGATTGCCTGCTCGATAGTTGTCTCAGTAAGTGTTCCTTTACTAGGCTACTTATCTCATAGCTGGTTGGTAAATTGTCTGATCTATCTGTCGGCGAGGTTTCTACTAAGTCTGGTCAGTTAGAAACTCTTGTGTAAAGTACACCGGCCATAACCAACTTGCTACAAGAATACAGAAAAACCCACTACAACAAAATACCCAGGGATAGCTATCTCAGAAGGAGAGTCAGCGCAGCGGAATCTGTCCGAAATGAGCTCAGACAACAGCTGAGCAGTGCAAGTCAACGTAAAGGTGGCCTTATCTTTTCATCGTTAAAGAGTATCAGAATAAAATACTCCACCGTTATACAAAGGTCACCCACTCTTCGTCCAGGAAGTCAGAGTCATGATTGACGACAGGGCATGGCAAGTGAAACCCAGAGCCATGCAAAGTATAAGAACAATTCCTACACCTGACATGCAGAGCAATCCAAACCTGTGGCTGTGGGACGGATGTCAGTTAGTTTGTCGGGAAGGCAGCTGTTTGCCTGGCTGAACTCAATACGCCAGGGGGCAGTAGCAACATCTGAAGCCATCAGGACAATATGTTCCCCCCCCCCTTTGTTTTCCTTCTGCAGAATAGAACAGAGCGAGACGGGCTGTGCCAAACGTTACCAATGGCACATGGCAGAAATTCACGCATGAACAATTAGATCATCAAGAGGGGATATTCCCCTGTGTATTATTTAGTGAGTTTATTATGGCTGTTGTGAAGAGACAAATGACAGTGTAATTCGTGGTAGTTAGAAAATCCCTTTATTTTAGAAGCGGGAACAGAGGTGGAATTCATCCTACCAGCGTGTTCAGGATACCAGAATTAGACGTGTTAACGGTGTTGGGCAGTGAATGACCAGTGACGCCCTATATTTCTGCCCGTGCATATAGAATAGACACAAAGAAACAATCGTAGAAATTCAGTGAAGAAGAAAACGGAGTCCAGAGAGCACCCGCAAGCAGAAACATATTCTTTATATATTTATTTCAGCATGACGCAATGGACAGTAGTTTAATAATTAGTTAAACGTTCGTGGTGTAGTGTTGGTTCATAATTGAATGACAATTTTGGTGTCGTCACGTTTAGCCATCCTTTGTTTGTTTTACAGGTTGAACTTAGTTAGAAACATGTTATTTTGTTGTTTAAATGAATATGACTACTTGAGGGGATCAACTGTTGTGGAGCAGTTAGCTCCCTTGTTATTTCCATAGCGGAAGGTGTCAAGTCGGGTACGCGAATGCTGTTATTTTTGTGTGGGCCTCACTATCGTGTTGGGCAGACACAACTGTAGTATTGGGTGTCATAGTGACAACACACGGTTCAACGTCGTGCCAGGAGGCCAAGAAGTCCATTTATAATCTGAGATTGCCCGGGTAGATGTTAATGCGGTTATATGTTTGTTTTTAATGTGAAGGGGCATGGCGAAGAATACATGTTAGCGCCATGTCCGGGAACTGGGCAAACAAATGTTTTTTTTAGAGTTATTTCAGCGCCAGGGTGTCCAAGAACTGGGCACACATTTTTTTTCAGAGTTATTTCAGCGCCAAGACAATTGAGCATGATGTCCAACGACTGGGCGCACATTTGTTTTTATGTCAAAAGCTGTTTCATGATATACGTTTGGTTTGTTTCTATGACCACTAAGTGTTGTTTACTCACAGCAGGGGCTGATTTGTTTTTGTGTACATCGGTGGTGATCGTGAAGATTGTAGCTTCAGGCTGATGGTCCTTGCGAATAGGGGAGAATTGGTTGTTTTATTATGTGTGGTGACCAGGCATTTGCCTGTCGTGTCACAGAAATTGTTACAATGTTTTTTTTCAGATTCAAGGATGACTACATATGTCCTAGTGGGTAGCACCGATGTGAATTTGATTGTTGGTTTTGTTGTTGTTACAGGGGAGTGGCATATTAAGTGAATGCTTATATTGACATTGTTTTATTAATTTTGGTGCCCCTAAGTATTGCACCCATTGATTGATGATTTTGTTTTCTGGGGAATCCCCGGCATGCCAGGTATTGAACTGTTTTTATTGATAATATTAGTTGGTTACTATTTTGTTATGATGCACGTCAGAAGACGAACAAGATTTAACTGCCTTATGCATTGGGAGAGCAGGGGATGCAACCAGTATTTATTATATTATTATTAATATTTGGGGTGGAAGTTCCAAAAAGAGTTTTTCACCTTAGGCGTCCAATATTGTTTATGGGGGATGTCAGATGCGGAGCCAGGGCTTCGATCTCAAGGAGGAATGACGGTATATTGATGGTGGGACCCATCAACTTTTGGTAGGTGGGTATGAGACAGTAGGGAAAGTGGTTTTCACATACTGCCTCAGTTTACTAGAGGGCAATGACTGGAATGATTTTGAGACAGAAAGTTCACCAACCAGTATAAGTTCAAAATTCGTGAGTGACCGGGCGCTGACTTGATCACGGCCTGCTAACCGAGAGTTTACCTTTCGTTGTTAGTGAAATGAGAAATTCAGGAAACATGAAGCCAAACGTAGCATAGGCTTTGTGGGGAACTGTCAGTTTGGGCAAGAAATACAACGGAGGGGCAGATTTATGGCAGTGGGAACGTGCTTGAGCTGAGAAATCTACTTCAAGGAGCATGAACTCAAACAAGGACTATGAACTCAAAAACAAGGTCGTATTGGGGTGAAGGTAGTTAGATTAATAATAAGATGCAAATTGAAGCAGGGTACGCGAAGTACTGATTGGATGACAAGGGACAGCGACGTCACGTGATTCAAGAAAGGCGCCAACTCGAGAAGTAATATATACTTGAGGATCCAATCAGTTAGGAGAGTCGAGCAGGAGAGAGGACAGTTAATAGTGGACTCCGGGAGCGGCGGGGGGTCTGAGCCCTCTTAGGGCAGCCCAAGGAACATAGTAACAGGACTTCAGAAATTGTGGCTAATCCGTGCCCAAGTCTGTATAGTATCTGTAGGAGGAGGAAGTGTAGGAAGACGGACAAGCGCTCATGCTAGAACTCGTCTGAATCACTGATAGGAGTGAGAGCGACTAAGGATCTGTGAACGGAACCTACCCAAGGCAGATAAGCCAAGGAAGGGAAAGACACGCAGAGTCCGAGGGTCGTTAAAGTGCAAGAAAGCCACTTGAGTTAAGAGGACCGCCAGCTAAGGAGACCGCTCGTTAGTTGCAGTAGATGGCTAAACGTCAAACAAGACGACCATAGCCAGGAACACTGCGGTTGGAACCACGCAGGAGACTAAAGGTCAGATATGACAATAAGGTCAAGTGGGATCCACGACAAGCGATTGATTGGGCAGAGACAAATGAAACCCAGAAGGACGACCATAAAACCCACTGGATGGCAGAAGAAGAATGTAAGTTGACATAAGACTTAGACCTAATTAGTTTAGTTGTATATTATAAATCAGGTACTTTAGTTTAGAGAGCTATGGCAAACTACTGTAGGTAAGTTTACCGAATAATTATGAGCAGTCGACAATGGATTATGATTGGATGCGACGTCCTGCAAATTACGTATATATAAATGGCCGAAATAGAGTGTTGGGAGTCATATTAATCGGAGAGATAAGCAGAGTGTGGATAAACCATGTATGTTCATGTAACCAAGCAATTAGACGTACACAATTAATGATAACTAGGCGGGTCAACACGGCATTTAAATACGCAGAGATGGCAGTATTGCAAGGATATAAACACAGCGACCCAACCCAGCAGACGGCAGAAGAAGAATACATTGTCTGGGTAAACAGTTACCCGCTGAACAAGTTGGATGGGAGCGAATTAATTCCCTGGGTATATGGATTGATGGATCAATCTGTGGATCGATGGGTGTTTGGGCTGAATACATGTACCACTGATAAGCATACGGAGAGATAGTTATGAAACAAAGGCCGGTGTAATTCCTAGATTTAGTCCTTTTCTTCATGCGGTTAGGAGGTGATAGTAGGTAATAATTCCCTAACGTCTGGTTGTATAGTTTATTACATTATCTACCCCCCCCCCTTGTGACGTCATGCAGTATTGTGTTGTTTTTTGGAGTCGATTATACATAGATGTGTCTTCAATGCATGTACTGGTTACTTTATGTGATTATGCTGTAGATTGTCACTCTGTTACTGTTCAGAAGAAAATAAATATGTTTGAGTTGCCTTTTATTTCGACTTGTCAGTCTGAAGTAATATAATTTAGAGTAGCTTAGAGACCTGGTGAGGCTGTACATCTCTTCTATAACCTGATAACATACACCACGAGACATTGATGGTGCAATAGTAATTAACTATTGTTCTCACGCGGAGACACGAACCTCTATCTGTCGTATCCCTTACTCTCATCCTTTTTCTCCTTCTCTCTCTCTCCCTTGTTCTCCCCCTTTCTTTACTATCAAAGGTAGTGTGTAGTAGGCAGAGTTCGACTGAGGAACGAACTTTTAGGCTTCACACTATCTATAACATTTCCCTCATCATTCTTTTCTTTCTCTCCTCTCTCTTCTCCCTCCCTCCTCTCTCTTCTTCCTCTTTTTTTCTCTTGATCACACATGGCGTCGTCGGCAGGATATGTTTCCAGAATTTTCTGGGACCTTCCAGCTTAGTCCGGGAGCTCCCAGGAGATTCAATGTGACCTTTGTCTCGGCGGTGTCAGGTTCTACTACATAGTGAGATCGTATACATAGATTTGTCGCTTACAGTCAGTAGTTCGTGATTGCCTGCTCGATAGTTGTCTCAGTAAGTGTTCCTTTACTAGGCTACTTATCTCATAGCTGGTTGGTAAATTGTCTGATCTATCTGTCGGCGAGGTTTCTACTAAGTCTGGTCAGTTAGAAACTCTTGTGTAAAGTACACCGGCCATAACCAACTTGCTACAAGAATACAGAAAAACCCACTACAACAAAATACCCAGGGATAGCTATCTCAGAAGGAGAGTCAGCGCAGCGGAATCTGTCCGAAATGAGCTCAGACAACAGCTGAGCAGTGCAAGTCAACGTAAAGGTGGCCTTATCTTTTCATCGTTAAAGAGTATCAGAATAAAATACTCCACCGTTATACAAAGGTCACCCACTCTTCGTCCAGGAAGTCAGAGTCATGATTGACGACAGGGCATGGCAAGTGAAACCCAGAGCCATGCAAAGTATAAGAACAATTCCTACACCTGACATGCAGAGCAATCCAAACCTGTGGCTGTGGGACGGATGTCAGTTAGTTTGTCGGGAAGGCAGCTGTTTGCCTGGCTATTGTTCTCACGCGGAGACACGAACCTCTATCTGTCGTATCCCTTACTCTCATCCTTTTTCTCCTTCTCTCTCTCTCCCTTGTTCTCCCCCTTTCTTTACTATCAAAGGTAGTGTGTAGTAGGCAGAGTTCGACTGAGGAACGAACTTTTAGGCTTCACACTATCTATAACATTTCCCTCATCATTCTTTTCTTTCTCTCCTCTCTCTTCTCCCTCCCTCCTCTCTCTTCTTCCTCTTTTTTTTCTCTTGATCACAGAACTGTTTTTACGACTGTTAACGCATTTCGAAACCTTTTGCTAATCAGGATGTAATCTATCTGGTTTTTAATCCTGCTGTCTGGACTCCTCCATGTCCATAATCTTCTAGGATGCTGTTTAAACCAGGTGTTTCCTACAACCATTTCTTGTTCTTTTGCCCATTTTACAAGTCTGTATCCTCTTTCATTTCTCTCTCCCAAACCATGGTTGCCTACACTGCATCCATCGCCTTGCTGTCCTATTTTTGCGTTGAAATCACCCATTATGATATTTATTTCTGATTTTTTGCAGTTCTTCAAAGCAGACTCCACGTCATTATAAAATTCCTCTATGCTTTCTTCACTGCTTTCACTTGTTGGGGCATATACTTGAATGACATTTATTTTAAAAGGTCTTCCGTTTAATTTTACTAATAGGACTCTTTCTGACACAGCATGATATCCTTTGACAGAATTTGATGTTTGCTTATCTAATATAATGGCTACACCTCTTTGCTGTTCTTCTCCCCCAGAGTAAATAATCTTACAATCCTCTCCTGTCCTTATCCCTGCTCCTTTCCATCTCGTTTCCGATACTCCTAATATGTTAAAATGTTAAAATCTTTCTTTCTTCCCCCAACCCCAGGGGCTGGTTAGGACAAATATTGAGAAAATCTGTTAATCGCAGAAAGCCCTTCACCTGGAACCTACATGGCAATCTAAATACACAAGTAGAAGAGAATTAGAGATATAGATGAATAAAGCGGAATATAGGAGCGGAGAGCGGAGGTGGAAGAAGCTTTTCTCCTGTTACCGTCTGCAATTTGACAATAGGGAATATCCTTTGGCATGCGTCCACCAGACATACGGTATACATGGCCAAGCGATCGCCTTCTGCCCTGTCTATGAAGCGTCGGCATGGTCATTTTACCAGTATGTGAGATACTTCAGCGTTAATAACACTGAGCTTGCAAGAGAGGCTGCGGTTAAGACGCAGATGTCGTAGGTGGGAAATCGTAACTTAGGAGTAGGCCGCAAGTGTCATGTTCCTGACACAATGTATACAGTGAGACACTCTACCAAAATAGAATATTTGTAGTAAGGGCTAAAGGCTGGAAGGCAACCCCAGATCTCAAATATGTCCAGCACACGTCGGATATGGAGGCGTCAGTGTCGTGGGTTTGCTTTTTGCGAACAAAACACGAAAGGTGTTATTTTTAGGGCAGAGCAGCTGAATGGAAGGAAGAAGGGTGGACCGGATGAGAGGAAGGAGAAAAGGAAGAGAAAGAGAAGGGAAGGGGGAAAGGAAGAAGAAAGAAATAAGATAGAAAATCGAGCGCGAAGGCAGCAGCAGCAAACGATGACGAGGAAGAAGAGGAAAAGAAAGACAGAAGAAGAAGAAGAAGAAGAAGAAGAAGAAGAAGAAGAAGAAGAAGAAGAAGAAGAAGAAGAAGAAGAAGAAGAAGAAGAAGAAGAAGAAGAAGAAGACCAACAACAACAACAACAATAGTACATTTTGTTTAGTTAACACCTCCCATTAAAGTCTCAGCGGGCCTGGCTTTACACCCTCTATTAAGTCTAAAATGCTGTCTCACTTCCTATCTCCAGAAAATAACAAGAATTTCCGACTTGCAATACCCAACTAGCATCATTCTCCAATTTCCATCATTGTTTTCCTCCCGGGCGCATTACATCCACCCATTTTCCTCTATTGTGGTTTCCGGGACTGCTCTTTATCATTACACAATATGCCTTATTTATCTAATAATGTTATCGCTGCCTAACTCTATTTTTATTCCCAGTCTGTGTAGAGCTTATTTATTTGCCATCTTATCTTTCCCACATCTCTTCCAATTTCAGATCATTGTTGCTAAATTCTCCAACTCTGTAAACCCTGACTATCAGATTTCTTGTCCTCAGAAATACGAAGAAAACCTGCTAATATAATCTTCATACAAAGTGTCCAAATGAATATAGCCAAACTTGATATCCGGCGGCAATCTGTTGCCTATTTTCCTGTTTTAGAACACGGGTATACAAGGATATATCCGATGCTCAAATAAACATGTGTGGGTTCTTCACACTGTTCGGTTAATGTACTCTCCAGCACTATTGCAGCAGCCGCAGCTGGGCTTCACGAATTGTACTCAATCCATAGCGACAGTAGCATCCTTGTCACTTACGCGGTTTTGATTGTAACAAGTATCATGTAAAATCAATCCTCAAGTATTAACTTTACCAGGTTTTTTTTTTTTTTTTTACACGAAATCTACACTGGCAAATCAACCAGTGGCTCATAAACGTGGGTCAGTGGGTCCGTTTAGGTGACCAACACTCGTGTATTTCATCAGATCTGATGCTTTAGACAATTATTCAAACATTACTGAACATTCTTATTCTCACTTGTTAAGTTTCCATTACTTTATTGACCGACCATGCGATCGATCGATCAGCCGACTTATCCATCGACCAACTGATTCATTGATTTGTTTATTTGTTTGTTGACTGATTTATTTGTTGACTGATTGACTGGGTCGGTGTACTATATCCGGGGAACGCCCATTTATAACAGTATTTCGCTCGGCAGAAGTGGAAGCGAATACTGAACATTCTGGTTTTTAAAATCATATGTGATATAACTGACAACAAGAAATTCCGCGTTACTTTCTTCCAAGCCTCCGCGTAAATTATAAGCGATTACAGTTATTTTTTTTTTTTTTTACATTTTCAAGACAGGGAGCATCCGTTGGAGCATCCGTTATTTGTGGACAGCTTTGCACCCGACTAGAGTTGGGTATTTTTGTGTCTGCCGACAGTTGGAAATTGATGCCAATGGAAGAGGTGCTATATTGTCACAGCTTGGTGACTTTCCTTTCTTCAGGTGTGTTAACAGTAAACCCTTTAATAAAGGCTCTGATTTTTTTTTTTTTTTTTTTTTTTCACTTTCAGGTATATTATCTGGGTGCCCTGTTGTATTTTCTTACATTTCTCCGTGGTACGCCTACCATTTTTTTAATAGTATATATTTACTTATCGTTTATATATAAATGCATAGCATTCTGTGAGAAACAAGCATGCCTATCATCATCTTCAATTAGCATCAATAATGAACTGCGGAAACGAGTAATTACTACGTGTCATGTGCCGTATGACAGGCAGGTAGATAGTGAACTGATGTGCACGTACATCAGTAACCATAAATAGAACATTAGTGGAAGTAAGCACGAGGTAGCACTATACATGTACAAGTGCTACGTCATCAAGTTGTGTTGGTTAACAACGCAACTGTTTTCTTGGGGACACTTCAACACCAGCTTACACGCAGGTTAGACGCTTCAGTGCTCTACACTCACAGCAGGGCCACGTATGCATTAGATCACCTTATTCCTTCAGAGATAGACTACAGGAACTCCTTCACAGACATGTCATTCGACCAGCAACATCTAGGAATCGCCGGACAGCCTGTTCGGGTGTTCGTTCATCCTCATATGATCATGTAAGTGCCGATGTTGGATGACCATGCTGAGCGATTGTCTTGGCTTGACGGTCGGGGGCCAAGACTTCACACTCATACGCACTAGTGGCAGCTTGACACAACGCAACACTTGGGCTATATGATATGGGAGTGCGTGGCGATAGCATGAATCCTCGCAGAATGGTTGTAAAGGCCTGAAGGCTGGCGGCTAGAGAGATTGCATGTGACCACGGCTTAATGGTGGCAAATAAACGGCATCATTCCATCATCCTCGTGGCTTGTCTGATGATGCAAGGTCTTGTCGTGTTGCGGTGAGACGTTGAATGCAGTGTCCTCACCCGCTGGCCTTGCCGCAATTCCAGGCGACTCTCGCGGACATCATACTTTACCCTGGACGAGGTAGAGCCGCATGACACGAGAGCAAGAAGCACCTCTTCATCAGTCAAGTGCTACTATATGAAGAACGGCTACGCTCCTTGACACTACGCATATCTGGCCCATAGCACTATATGGCTATGAAACATGGACTCGCAACAAAAAAGATGACCAGAACTTGGAAACTTTTTGAGATGTCATGTTATCCAAGAATGCAGAAAATATGCTTAGACAGCGAAATGTTCAAATGAACACATTATTAAAGACATCAGGGGAAAACATAGGGAACTTGCGAACATTATACAAAGCGGTTTTCTTGACTTGGTGACGAAATAAGATGACGTCAGTGGCGAAATGAGATAAGACGTTTGTGTCGACATGAGATAAGGTCATTTAAATATTTGAGGGCTAGTTCTAGGAGGCCGGTCTCAGTGGCGAAGGATTTACGGACGCGGTTCGTAAACCCGTATACCCGCGTTCGACATGCAGCTGCGAGCGATTTGGCAGCAGACCGCGTTGCAATGGTTTTGCGTTGGTATCGGTACCGGTCGTTCAGAAATCAATGGCAAACTACTGAACGTAAACTTGCCAAGAGATCACAGCGACAAACATGCTGGCGTTGACTGCGATATCCTGTAAAAAGGATGTACAAAAAAAAAGTTCTATTAGAAAAAGAGGAAGTAGTTGCAATAACCACATCACACATGCGCGGACGTTGCGCACAGATTTATGCTCAACTGAAGAGAGTTGCTGAGAAAAGATGACAGACGAGGGACATACTTAGGCGATTTCAGTCTGCAACACACACAAAAGTCTCTCGAGGCTCACAGATGTGGTTTTATGGAAGGGTCCTGAAAATTAATTGGACGGCCAAAATCACTCATCTAAATGTTTTTCAACGGCTAAGATCCAACACAATGTATCCCAAATATAACATACACAAAACAATCGGCATTTTTAGGCCACAATATGAGAAGAGAAAAACTAGAACATGTAACAACTGAAAATACTTGTGGACAGTGAATCAGAGGAAGACAGATTATTGAAAGCCTTGTGCTAGGACACAGAAATGTTTCAGCACACGTGTATCATACGCGATGTTGGACATTCTACGTATCAACAAATAAATACAATAACAGGTAGGAAAACATGAAATACCACAGGATGTTTAAAATCGACAAACAATGCGATATTGATGCGACAAGATGATATAGTCAATAGATGGGCGGAATATCTGGAAGAGCTGTATGACGATAGGAGACCGCATGTAAATATGCAAAACAATGGTGAGAGTCCACTTATACTTGCAGCGTTGAATATGCACTATACCGCATGAAGAACGGAAAGGCACCCGGTCCAAACAATATTACTTTGGAAGAAGTTGAGGCTCTATGTAATTTTGGAATCATATTACATCAACGCTAGTGGGTACATCTCTAGTGGTCAATTAAAATCCATCTTTATAGCTTTGCCAAAGAAACCAGGCGGTGTAGAACACGAGGAGCAACGCACAATAAGTCTTATGAGACACACGACAAAGCTGTTACTTAGAATAATTAAGAAACAAAATTAAACCAGAAATTAGTGATGAACAATCTGGATTTGTAGTGGGAAAGGGCTGTCACAGGATAAATCAACTTGTTAGTTGCGACCGATGATAACCAAACCCGACATTATTTTGCTAACACAATTGACGCTTTTATGGTGAACAAACTGAGGAAAATACGTCGGTACAGATTCTCGACACCTGGTCAACAGTGTGTATGAGATCAAAGGGAGTCACGTAGAGTTGTCTACACACAATCGACAGTTTGATGACAGGATGTTGTTCGAGAGGTGTGTACTAGCGACATTTGTCTACAAAACGGAAGTTGGTCGTTGCAAGTGATAGACAGAATGCCTGCTAGAGGTCAGAAGGATTCTGTAATGGGAGAAAGGTCTCTGGCTTACAGACAACCCGGATATTTGTTGGATGAGACAAAGAACTCCCCAGATGAAAAGGGAACTTGACAGCTAATTGACTCTGGTTAGTCTAGAAACAGGAGGACAAAGCCAGATTCTGGATTGATTGGCGTCTGGACTTCCTGGTGACTCACTCAAGCACCCATATAAAACCCAGTGCAGTAAACAGGTGGATGGAGTCGAGGAAAACATTCTGCTGTGTTAGGATTGGGGATAATTCCGAGTTGTGTTATATTAGAGGGACTAGCCTATCTTAGTAGTGATAGTTATCCACGGACATAGATCCAATCGGATTGCCTAGTTTCTCGAGTAACAACAGGAATAGACATATGGTAGGCAATTAATTATATCTAACTTAAGAGTATGATTAGGAATAGAGTACAGTACTGTGTAGTGATATAATGTATTATGATTAGTGATAGAATGTTCTATAATTGCGGTGCTAGAAAGTATCATAGGAGCGTCGGCACTAGTATTCTATTGTGTGGCTTCAATTAGCTTGTGTTATATATCATTTTACTCAGGAAGTTGAGGACAATGTAGTGGAATAATAATTAGAGAGATTAAGGATGGTTGAGAGGGAGGAGGGGAATGTGTAATGGTAGGATCTTCAGTAGGGCATCTGCTGGGTTTCTACCCGTTCCTTTAGTCTTTCCTGGTGTTGCCATGTCTCAGATCATATGATTGAGTTATTTGGCCGTATGACAGAGATCGGATCTCTGTTATAGATCTGAGTGCTGTTATTGGCCTACAATCACCTAATTACGGTCAGGACTGAGTTGCCCTCACCATGATGTTATCTGCTCTACAGGTTCCATGTACAGTTCCCCTTGAGTGTTCCACGTGAGTGGGAGAGGATTTACTACGAAGAAGCAGTTTCAAAGTTTGACACAATGATGGCTCAGCATCTGAAGACAGAGGTTGCTGAGAGGCCGCTACATAGGGCTTATACCCAAGTTGGTTTGCGGGAACCTGGCTTCTGCTGAGTGGAATTGTATGAACAGAAGTGTTGTGTTTAATGAGTGATAAGCTTCATCACCGAAGATTAATAACTCGCATACTAAGGACATATATATATATCTATATACACATCTACCTAACAAACATTAATAGGTTGTGTTCTAAAAGAGGGGAAAATGTTATAACCAGAAACTAATAAACAGTAGAGTTTTCCCCAAGTGACATTTCAGTTAATTGGAGGACTATCAGTTCAAACAAATATTAGGAAACAGAGTAACTTCACCGTGTGGTAAAGTGAAGACCAAGATCAACAGTGTCTATCGGATTACCAGCATCCTGTTTGTTCGAGTGATTGGAGAAAGTCGTCATCTTCTGGGTGAGGTTCACTGTCCGGAAAAAATGGTGCTGTTGTGTGCTAAGCACTATGATGTTACAGACTTTGCTTCTAAATCACTGGTCTACCATTAGAATACACGTCACACATTCTACACCTTATACACACATACACTTCTCCTACATATACTCTTTGCTTTAATAAATTTCTTGTTTTTATTTGTTGAAGCGAGAGTTGTCAAGTGTGTTGTGTTGGGGAAGAATGAGAGGGGGCATGATCCAGGGGTGAGTAAGAGTGAGAGGAAGGTGTCTTCAGATTGAGGGAGTGTGTGGACGGAGTCTGCTGGATTTCTCCAGAATAGAGATATTGAATTAAAAATAATGTGGGTGTTGATTCTCTTCACTCCAGGGACGACACTAAAGTGGTAAAGAAGAACAAGTAACTAATACGACATTCATTCTTTACACACACGACAAGGGCACAAACAACGCTGTAAATATATATTCTCAAGACACTTATTATAAAGAGCTGTAGAAAACAGATCTATACTTATGCTTAATAGACTACACAAAGGCAATTTGATAATGTGAAACATGGCGAAATAATGCAATTACTAAAGCAACTGAACATTTAATCAAAGATCGTAATATAATAAAGAACAAATATTGGCAGCAAACAGCAGCCATAAGAATCAACAACCTGGTAGGAACATTTCAGTATATAAAGGGCGCCAGACAAGGTTGTGCAATGTCTCCTGATTTGTTTCTACGTGCAGTGAATATATAATGAGATATACAGAAAATATATCAGGGATCCCCGTAGGTGAACATAATATAAATAACTTAAGTTATGCTGATGACATCGTCTTGATAGCAACAAGTCTGAAGGATCCACAGGAAATGATAGATACAGTGGTTGTAGAAAGTGTGTGTATGTGGGGGGGGGGGGGGGGCGCCTTAGCTTGAATAATAGAAAGACAGAAGTCATGGTGATATCAAAGAAACAGATTGTGCCTACGTGTGCAATTAAAGTAAATGACGTTATTTTTGAGGCAAGTGAAGAATTTCAGATATCTAGACACATGGATCACATCAGATGGAAGATTTGCCGCAATTCCACCCAATTTTATTCATATTTTTACTATGTTTTCAACTGCAACTAATTGTACCATCTTCTGTGTGTGTTGCTGGGGTCCATACGGGGAAGCAAAGAATAGTAACACTGTTGCCTACCATGCATGTCGTAAGAGGCGACTAAGGAGGCTATGGTTCCGTCGCCCTGCTACTGAGTGAGTGCGTGGCGCGACGCTGTGAGCTGAGAGTTTCGCGTGGAATGCTTTTACATCTGTCGGTGGTTGTTTGTAGTGTGAACTGCATGTTTGGAACGATGGCGGCCGGCTGTTGCTGGATTGACTGGTTTGCCTTTTCGGCTCACGGGTGCATTTTTCAGGAGACTCCTGGGAGTCGCCGCTGGAGCTACAGAGCAGCGCTTTCGGTGGGTCGTCCTGCGGAAAGAGACCGAGCCATATGGGATAAAACCCAGGTCAATGAAGTCTTTCTGGTGACTGCCGTTTCCATCGACGATGAACTGTATTTTTCATGGAGGACTTTTGTGTTGGCATTCTGGCGGCGGCATTATGCACAGTGTACCTGTGCGGGCTGTTGGCTTGCCGATACTCCTGTCTACTCCATTGTTCACACTGGGCAGTGAGGAGCATTTTATGTGATATTCACTGGCACAGGAACGGAGCAATATGGGGACGACCCGTTGCCGTGAAGTTGGAACCACGACTAACTAACTAACTTCTGTTAATCGTTATATGTGACTGTCTGCGTGTTAGATTTATTCACTTAATCTTAGCCGTTACCAGCTCTTCACGTCCTGTCGTCACCTTTTGATGTAGTCACGGGAGATCTCCTTGACTATATGTTGTGTTTGTGAATGTGTTTGTTTGCTGATGAAAGCTAATCGCCGCAACGTCCTGTATGTGTCGTAATTCTGTTATGTAAAGCTGCACTACTTTGTGTCATTTTATATTGATGGAAGAGGCATCACTGTGATAAAGAACAAAATAGGACAAGCAAAAACTGCATTCTATCAAATGAAGAATGTTTTGTGCAATAAGTCATTGTCTTTGAAAGTTAGACAAAAGTTCTTGCATGTTACACAGAATGAATTTTAACATACGGCTGCGAATCCTGGACAATTAGTAAACATGCGAAAAAATTCCTGGAAACCTTGGAGTTGTGGTGGTTTTATAGATTAGTGCTGAAGATTAATTAGACAGCCCAAATGGGCAATCTGGACGTTTTGAGGAAAGCTGAGTCGCAAAGACAACGTATCACAAACATCAGAAAGAAGCAGTCATCGTTATTTGGCCACGTTATGAGAAGACAAAAACTGGAACATGTTGTGACAACCAGGGAGATTTGTGTGGAAAGAGAGATAGAGGAAGACAGTGTGAAAAGATTCTTGACAGTCTTGTGTCATGGCACGAAAGGGCGTCAACAGACGAATTGATCCATGCCGTCGGAGATCGCAATTTGTGGAGAGACATGATTGTCCACGCCAGCCGGAAAGGCCCTATATATATATATATAACACGACCAAAGATGAGAAAACAAGTAACGGCCTAGATGCAGACAGCGAGTTGAGGGGGGGGGGGGGGGGGGGGGGAGGTGTTTATATTGATTGTATAAGACTGCTGGATCAATATATGAGTCAGAATGACAACCAAACCATAACCTAGGTGTTTCATATACAGATCAAACCACCACGAATGGACTATTCCCATCTGTCTCTGGTTCACCTCTTAACCTCATACAGGCGTGTTTTCTTTGATCAGTTATACGTTTGTTGCTCACCGTCTATTCTGGAAGTTCAGACTTGGAAGCGGGGTTCGTGATATTTGCTGCTGTGTGGAAGTCGGTCCCATGCGACGTTGGGTTTCGCTGAACATCCAGTCGCTTACTGTGAGTACAATGTTAAACAATACTGAAGCCATGAGGCTGCCTCGTGACAGCTGGCCAAATTTGGCGTTGAGCAGGTATACCAGGTGCAGTATCATCAGAAATAACACACCAAGACAGATAGCATATAAATGAAAGTGTGTTAAATGTCCTTCATGTGTGAAAAAGCGCGTGCGTGTGTAGTAGACGTTTCGGCTACACCAGACATCATCATCATCATCATGTGTCGATTAGTGTGGGCCTTCAAGGTTCGCCATCTCAATCACCATTCTCGGATCAGGTCTGTGTTCTGACTCGATTCTGCGGACTAACCTTTCAGACAAGTCTCCGGTACCCGTATTATGGGACTGCGTCGACCCCATACTATGAAAAGAATCACACCCCGAGTGGAATCTTTACCCAGCACCAACAAGCCAGCGAGCTGCGGTAGCGTAGTGGCTAGACGTTCGCCTGCCGGCTGGTGGCCATTGGTTCAAATCCGCATTGGAGCGTATTTTTTAAATGACCTCGTCGACCCAGAACAAAATGGGTACCAGGAAATGTCTTGGAAGAAACGGTGACCGGCATGCCACTGACCACATCACCTACCGAGTGCCGACTATTCTGTCAAAAAAATATGGGTCTAGCACCATATGCTCAATACGCATTAAGGCGTGTATACAGGTCCTCTGGTTGTGTTATATAGTGTATTTTTTATGACTGTGCAGTGTTTGAAAATATTGCCGGTCCAAGTTTTGTATTCACCCTCTGTAAAGTTCATGCAACATGATAGGTAAATACAAAAATTGGACCGGCAATATTTTTCAACACTGCAGTCATTAAAAATACACGCTGTACTTTTTACCAGCAGGCTGGTAGACGAACGCGGTATCCATCACACTAGCAAGGCTCCCGGAGCATATTTTACCAATAAGGGAGTCTCCGTGGCGAAGTGGTCAAGCCGTCTGCCTCGCGTTCCGAAGGTTGTGGGTTTGATTCCCGGGCTACGTCTTTCGGTTCACAAGTGCATTTTTCTTGGAGACTCCTGGGGGTCGTTGCTGGAGCTACGGAGTTCGCGCTTTGTGCGACGCTTTAGGCAGGCCCCCTGCGGAAAAATACTGAGCCATATGGGATAACACCTGGTGCAATGAAGTCGATACTCTCGACTTTTAAAACTTGAACTTTTTATTTTAACAATACATTCGTCCGTATTTCTTCTAATTCAGCCGCCCATTCATCTCCAGTGTGTCTAGGTAGCTTGTGGTTTACCTGCCACTCCTGGGATTGAACCCGTTCCACTTGTCTCGATAAGCAAACGCACTAAACACCATGCAACGGAGGACTCCAGCGAAATACATAACATGAAAAGTTGGTATAAATGTCAACTGTTATTAATGCCTATTGTACCTTGCAGTAGAAAAGGTCGACCACGTAAACGATGGACAGAGGGAATAGCAAAGTCCATACTCAGTTGGTATTGCACAAGACAAAAATTCATCTGTTCCAAGCCTATTATTGTAGCGCCAAATTAGGAACAGGAAGTGACTTAACAACCATCAAACCATAATTTTCACACTAGGTAGTTCGCCAATTACAGTAATTGCCAGCATACAAGACAAGCACTGAAAAACACCCAAAATAATACCTGTAACTTAGAGCTATTTTATTACTTTTACATGCCATATTACGATCGAAGAACTAAGTTCACTGCACGAACATTAAGTAATAATATATTCTAATATAAGAATGCCCAGTCGGCAATTTTTTTTTCAAATTAAACATTGCTGTGACATTAACTAATGTTTTTTTTTTAAAACATGCTCCAAAAAAAAATTGTAATTTAACATAAAGATGAATTACCCTTTTTACTTATGCAAAAACAAGTCCACAAAAATGGAAATTCAACATAAAAACGTACAACACTTGTTAAAAACATATTTTATCTACATCAGTAGTTCTCAAACGAGAGATGCATAATGGTTTTCACATACTCTACAGATTCACCAGCTATAGGCGAGGACAAATCCCGCAGGATTTCAAAGATTCAAGCATCATAACACTGTACAAGAATAAGGGCGATCGGAGTGACTATAGCAACTGTAGGGGTATCTCACTTCTGTGTATTGTTGGAAAAGTATTTGCCAGAATTGTTCTGCGCAGACTTCAAGTCCTGGGGGATCAAGTCTACCCCGAAACACATTGTGGCTTTCGACGGAACCGGTTTACCACCGATATGATATTCTCATTGCAACAAATGCAAGAAAAATGCCATGAACAGAATCAGCCACTGTTTATTGCCAACATCGACCTCACAGAGGCATTTGATTTGGTCAGTCGTGAGGATCTGTTCAAGGCACTAAAGAAGATTGGCTGCCCACCAACTTTTCTGTCCATTGTGGAATCGTTCCACACAGGTATGAAGGGTATAATCAAGTTTGATGGTGCAACTTCAGAAGAGTTTGAAATCAAGAGTGGAGTTAAGCAAGGTTGTGTACTAGCTCGTACACTCTTTTGAATATACTTTTCACTTCTACTGAAATATGCGTTTCGTGATCAGGATGGTGGTATATACATTTACTCACGCTCAGATGGCGGCCTCTACAATGTTCAGAGATTGAAGGCTAAGACCAAAATTAGGAGGGTACTGATCAGAGAGTTGTTTTTTGCAGATGATGCTGCAATTACGACCCACTCTGAGGAAGAATTACAACGTACGTCTACTATCTGCATTCTCCAATGCTTGTTCTGAATTTTGTATAACAATTAGTAAATAGAAGACACAAATTATGTCACAAGGTGCACATGGGGGTACCATCAATCTTTATTGACGACGCCGAACTAGAGATAGTAGACCATTTTACATATCTAGATCAGTGGTAAATAGCAAATTATCCATAGATCAGGAAATCAACATCAGGATTGGTAAGGCAGCAACACCAATGACCAGGTTAAGAAAAAGAGTCTGGGAGAACAGGAAGCTTACTGCCAAATCAAAAGTCCTTGTCTCTCAAGACTGTGTCCTTAGTAGTCTTCTTTATGGCAGTAAAGCCTGGTCAACTTACTCACACCAAGTGAAACGTTTAAACAGCTTTCGTATGCGGTATCTAGGAAGAATACTTGGTATTAAGTGGCAAGACAAAATCACAAATACTGAAGTATTGGAAAGATCAGGTTGATGACGGTTTGTTCCATGCTCAGTCTTCGTATACTTAGATGGATAGGACACATTAGGAGGATGGATGATGGTAGAATACCAAAGGACATCTTTTTGGGGTGAATTACAGATGAGTAAGAGATCTCAGGGTCGGTCTCTACTACGATGCAAAGATGTGTGAAAGCGGTAAAATTGATTGATACAGACATTGATATTGCACATTCGGAGCAAGTTGCCACTGAACGTGTGTGAGACGTAACATGATGATGCGTGATGGTGGAAATGACCATGTGTTCACATGTATCCATTGTGGACGAACATTTACAACGCGAATTGGTCTAATTAGTCACATTCGCTACCGCCATAAGGTGTAGTTATTATGCCTTTGTGAAGCACAATGTAACAAGCTATCGTCTGTCAAGACGGCAAGGTGCCAATGAATGAATTAATGGTTCTTAAACGAGAGATGCATAGCACCAGCACCTAAGTATGGTCCTCGCGTGCAAACAGCCACTGAGCAATGACAAGAGAAATATCAGTTTCGCCATTGCTTTGTTGAACATAAACACTTTGTTTTTATCTATATCTATAAAAGGCAAAGTATGTATGTCCGTTCTTTATGCGTTCGCGAACGGTCCATCCGATTGAGATGAAATTTTCTACACGTTTTCTTTTCATTCCTGTGCAACTTTCTGTCATAGTTTTTTAGTTTTTTTTTCGGCTACTTACTTACTAAAATTTAATATTTTTCATTATAATTTCTATATAGCAAGGGGACTTGACTCTAGAAAAGTTATTTCAAAGGGCATAACTTTTAATAACATTTCTATATACTTTATAGTCTTATTGTTGCATCTTTTTCAAAGATTTATAAACTCTTTGTCTATAGTTATTTACAGGCATATGAGTTATAATAAATAATGATATAATCTTTAAGGCATTTTCAAAGTTTTCATAAAAATAATGCATAATGCATAACATTGTAACTCATCTTTTTATGCTTAAAGAAGTTATCTACAGACATGTAGGTGATTAAAAACAGTTTTCATTAAAAATAATGGATGGTGTGTGGAAGGACATTCTTTTAAGTTACTATGCGCCAGGAGCTGGGCGAAGCCACGCCGGGTCAGATAGATAGATAGACAGGCAGATAGTCGGGAACGGTAGCTTATATGACTACTTATATGAATTAAATGAGATGCTACCCACCAGGCACTGGGTGAAGCCGGGCCGGCTCAGACAGACAGACAGATAGACAGACAGACAGATAGTCGGGAACGGGAGCTTATATGACTACGTATATGAATTAAATTAGATGCTCCCCATCAGGGACTGGGTGAAGCCGGACCGGGTCAGACAGACAGACAGACAGACAGACAGACAGACAGACAGACAGACAGACAGACAGTCGGGAACGGGAGCTTATATGACTACGTATATGAATTAAATAAGATGCTCCCCACCAGGGACTGGGTGACGCCGGGCCGGGTCAGACAGACAGACAGATAGACAGACAGAGAGACAGATAGTCAGGAACGGGAGCTTATATGACTACTTATATGAATTAAATTAGATGCTCCCCACCAGGGACTGGGTGAGGCCGGGCCGGGTCAGCCAGACAGACAGACAGACTGATAGATAGATAGATCCCCTCCAGGGACTGGGCGAAGCCGGGCCGGGTCAGCTAGTTATATTATAATATAGGTTATTTGCGGACTAGGCATAAGTGAGATTAGATGGAAGGGGTCTGGCAAAATTATAACCGACAAACACACAATAATTTATTGTGGAGGGCATACACATGAGAAAAGGTGTAGGAATAATATTTGACGAAAAAAACAGCCAAATCAATTAATGGATACTGGTGTATTTCAGACAGAGTTATAATGGTCAAAATCAAAGGCAAACCAATAGGTATAAATATTATACAAGTATATGCACCAACAACAAACAGTAGTGATGAAGAAATACAACACTTTTACGATGAAGAAGAAATGGCGATAGCTCAGATTGGATCACAAGAAATAAAACATAATACTGGGAGATTTTAATGCAAAAGTAGGAAAGGGAAAAATAGACGATATAGTGGGGAATTATGGTTTAGGTACGAGAAATGAAAGAGGAGATAAACTAATAGAAAAGAAAAAATTTGTTGCGTATCCCTTACGGGACGTTGCAGTCAACACCAGCATTTTCAGCTGCTGTTGATGTACTAGGCAAGTGTTACGTTCAGTAGTTTGCCATTGCTTTCTGAACGACCGGCCCCTATACCTTTTTCGAATAAACCAGCACAGCCGTGTTTCGAACCCGGTACCGGGTATACGTGATAATATATGATAATTCTAATATGATAATTCGAAACACATGGTAACACCATAGTTAGTTAGTTAGTCGACAGATCATCCTCGTTGCACATCGAACCATTCAGTCCATAAGTGCTCGGATCCCCTCCTCAGCAAATCCCGCAGCGTGTAGCGGCTAACGACGCCAGTTCTGTGTTGGTTTATCAATCTTCTTTGGCTTCCTGCGTAGTGTTCTTGTTTGGCCACCCCTCTTTTAATTTGCTGCTCCCGCAGTCTGGCCATTGTTGTAGATTCACAGTCATCACTTGGTTCTCGCAAAAGTCTCACTTCTCGTAGAGCATTCAGAATGTCAGCCTGGTCCATGGCGCGTCCGCCCTCCACAGTAGCCTCACCTGCGAGCTTGTCAGCCCGCTCATTTCCTTGTACTCCCGCATGACCTGGCACGAAGATGAAACTAATCTTTGCCAGCCGAGACCGCTTCAGAGGCAGCAACCATTCTCTTCGGATCGACCCCTCCTCTATCCTCTTGATCATGTTCATTGAGTCGCTAAGGAAACAAGCCCTAGTGAATGTCTGTGTCTCGAGCCATGTTATTGCTTTACTTACTGCCATGACTTCCATGGTCAGGCTACTTGTGGTTTCAGTGAAAGCACCAGAGTCCTCCTTCACAATTCTCCCTCCGGCCCGAGCTGTAAAGGCCCATGAGCTTCTCACATGTCGGACGACCGACCCATCTGTGTAGATGACCGCGTCACCGTCTAGCGAATTCTCGAAAATCAACGCTTGTACTTCAGCCTCAACAGCAGCCGGATTTTCTTGTCTGCATTTTCTATCTAGTTGGATGCAAACTGAAAAGGATGTGCAGAAGTCTGTTGGCACTTGCACCCACTCCTCGCCAGGTTCTAAGTCCTCAAGTGAACAACCAAAAATGGGTTTTTAAGAATTTTTTCTTCCCCGGCCTTACCAATTTTCCAAAAGAAAAACCCTTTCTTTTAACCCGCTGCCCTTCCCTTCCTTTAAATTTAAAATATGCAGGGGGATGTTGTGTGTTTGCGGGTTTAATTTCTTTTAAAAGGGAGGGCCCGGCCCCTTTCCCTGCCAAAACCCCTTTTATTTTTTCCCTTCAATGGTTTTGGGGGAAAAAAACAAGAAGGTGAAGCCCGAAGTTAGGCACCCTGTTCTGCACATGGGGGGGTATAAAAACCAAAAAAATTGACTAAAAAT
>JACEFZ010007714.1:77500-79105 GCA_014155875.1 Cepaea nemoralis | reverse complement strand
GATGCTATGAGAGTCTGAGCAGTGTCATGTTTTAAAACTACTGTCACATGATATAATTGTGATACTTTGAGATGTCTGAGCAGTGTCATGTTTTAAACTACTGTCACATGATATAATTGTGATACTTTGAGATGTCTGAGCAGTGTCATGTTTTAAACTACTGTCACATGATATAATTGTGATACTTTGAGATGTCTGAGCAGTGTCATGTGTTTAAACTACTGTCACCTGATATAATTGTGATACTTTGAGATGTCTGAGCAGTGTCAGTGGTTTTAAACTACTGTCACATGATATAATTGTGATACTTTGAGATGTCTGAGGCAGTGTCATGTTTTAAAACTACTGTCACATGAGTATAATTGTGATGCTTTGAGATGTCTGAGCAGTGTCATGTTTTAAACTACTCTCACATGATATAATTGTGATACTTGAGATGTCTGAGCAGGTCATGTTTTAAACTACTGTCACATGATATAATTGTGATGCTATGAGATGTCTGAGCAGTGTCATGTTTTAAACTACTGTCACATGATATAATTGTGATACTTTGAGATGTCTGAGCAGTGTCATGTTTTAAACTACTGTCACATGATATAATTGTGATACTTTGAGATGTCTGAGCAGTGTCATGTTTTAAACTACTGTCACATGATATAATTGTGATGCTTTGAGATGTCTGAGCAGTGTCATGTTTTAAACTACTGTCACATGATATAATTGTGATGCTTTGAGATGTCTGAGCAGTGTCATGTTTTAAACTACTGTCACATGATATAATTGTGATACTTTGAGATGTCTGAGCAGTGTCATGTTTTAAACTACTGTCTATGTGACAGTATTTATTTATAGAGATTGGGAGTGTCTATGGTGAAGAGGTCAAGCTGCTAGCCTCACGCTACGAAGGTTGAGGGTTTGTTTTCAGACTGTTGTTCGGTTCATGAGTGCAAGTGTTTTAGATTCCTGGGGGACAGCGCTGGAGCTGTGAAGTTTGGCTCTGTGTGATATTTTTGGCAGGCCACTGTGCAGAAAGAATACTTGGCCGTATGTGATAGAACCCGGTACAATGAAATCAATCCTCTTGCCTTTAATTCCTATTAGTGGTTTTTACATCTTATTAAAATGAAGCCCAATCAACTACCATTTTGTGCACACACCCAAATATATACACTTTGGCTATAGCATAAGAGAAACATCAACAAATAAATAGATATTTTCTATCAGTAGGATGGTACACAAATGCAACAGAGTCTTGTCAATCCATCAATTGACAAACAGATAGATTGATTGATGTGAATGGGTGGGTGGATTGGGTTCAAATGTACAGACACACAAATAGAAGGAATGCCACCGCCACCACTTTTCTGTCCTTTCCCATGCTTAGTAGTTAATGTTGATCATATGGCATCATCCTTATAGGGCCAGATAATAGACAGGCAGAGAGGTAGGACTTCTCCCCCTCCCTTCCATTTACCAACAACACACTTTTATTTCTTCCCTACCTTCATGCTTAATGGTAAATGTTGATGATAAGTCATAATCCATATGGGTGAAAATAATAGATAAACATAAGATCAGATACAAGACATAAATGGGACCACTATT